>CM029530.1:39479026-39599731 GCA_017141395.1 Laodelphax striatellus | reverse complement strand
ATATTCATTAGACATCCAAAAATAGCCTCCTATGAATCCAAAAGAGTGCACAAGATAGCTAATCAATGAATATCAATTTTTTTTATTGAAAAAAAAATATATATATAATACTATATAGTAATTTAGCTGTCTTCCCAAGAACAAATCGTAATTTCACTGAATTTTACTAATTATTATAATAATACATATTATTATACTAATTATTATACAGTATTTAAGAGAATATCTGCAGTGTCCGTGAAAATCATACCATTCAATGCAGAACAACCACCTGCCCATGAAAACGAACCACTCAAGTCATCATGCTTGAAATCGATATTGTTGAATGGTACGCCGAATGCGTTTAGACGGCCGCATTCAATTTGTGCCACAAGCTTGCAAATTCTGGAGGAAAATATTTGACACGGCGAATCACAGACATCGATTGGAAGCAGTGACTGGAATCGAATGCAGGAAGCAGGCAGCCGCCTGAATCCCTCCTTGACTTGGCTAGGTGTATCGCAGAGCGCAGCAGGCACTCCATGTCACTCCATTTCCCTCAGGTATACACAGGCCGTGATCTGTTTTGTTGACTCGGCTGATCGGCTCGATGCCAGCCAGCTCTAGCCTCGCTTGACTCCGAATCAGACCACTTGTCTCGGTAAATCACAATCACAGCTCCACCTCACCTCACACTGGTTTGCTCCATTCAAAGCAAGGAATCACACTTCGATCTGATTCTATTCTCATTCAACTCTTCGATCTGTTTCTATTCTCCTACAACTCTTCTTCGCCAAAAGCAGGAGAATCGGTTACTTGATTGATCAAGCGGATTGCAAATAGTGAGCTTGATGGAAACGAGTGTATGTTCTACTAAATGAATGGCAATCTGATACTCTGATTGAGTCAAGAGAGAAATGACATCTTCTGTCAATTCAGATGTGAATTTCTGTCTACCAATAGGATTGTCCCATATGTTATGTGTCCAGCGTTTGAAATCTGTTACAGAGTAGCTAGGCAAGTATTGTATTAAGTTGTCCCTGTTGTTTGGAAACTAAGAAATTGGGGGCTTCCCAAGAAGATTTCTGTGGGCCCCTATGTGGAACACGAATGGACATGCTTAAAAATCATTATATATTATTATAGAGAAACCTTGATATGATTGTATTATCAAGAAGTAGTTTTGAGTTTTCTGGTTGAAAACTTGATCTTAAAATCAACATTTCCAAAGAATTTAGATTATTGATAATATTTGAATTTTTCTTGGTTCGCAATATTATCTTTTACAAAATTCAAAATTTGTCCAGATTGGTTTCGGAGTGGAAATTCATGTATTTTTGAAAATATAATATGTTGCATAACCTAAATTTGGACTATTTTTATTATTAAGGTGAATGAATAAAACAAATGTTGTCTATTCCACATTGAATTCCACATTTAACATTTGTTTTATTCATTCACTTTGATATGGAGAAGTTCCACAACATTTCTGAATCAAGTGTGTGTTCTATTTTTATTAATTAGAAAAGGAACAGTTTTTCAAATTTCAAATTTATCCCCAGCAAAAATGGCCCAATGACAACATGAAACGCGTACCCTACATACCCCAAAGTAACTAAGAATTTGAGGGACCCTTTGTAGGTAATATACTTATTACACTATGGAGCTTCATTTCACTCATGCAAGACCTCAGATTCACTTGAAAAACTACGATCACGTGCTATTCATTTTAAATGATTGATGAGGTCCTCTGAAATATTACAAAATAATATATTCTCTTTAAGAAGTTATTTGAACTGATAGTGATTTCACGTTACGGGTGCTACAGAACCGTGGCGAAGCGTGGTATGCTTATTTAGTCCAAATAAGCATACCACGCTTCGCCACTGCTACAGAACCTTGTCATCTGTCACAGTGCAAAGTTTCACGCTTTCCTAGGGGACAAGCTTTCAGCGGGAAACGTTCTGAGAATATCACAGCACTCATTGGATAGAACATGGGAACCACACATTTGAACGATAAATTCAAAATGAGATTCTAGTCTATTCTTAGTAGTACTATATATAGTCTTAATTATATCCGTCATATGACCACCTAAAGCCAAAGCAAAGTTCTTCAAAAGAATTTGCTCAAATTTCCTCTTTGCATGAAAACCAGGAATGGCTTGCCAGATCATGCGATCTTACACCATGATTATCTTATACGTGATTATTTTTTTGTGGTGATTTGTTAAATCAAAAGGGGACGTGAACAAACCCCAAAAAACACCACAATTGAAGGCGGAAATCGAATATGGCGAAGCGTGGTATACTTATTTGGTCATCCCCGGGTATATACCACCGGGTAAATGAGTATACCAGGCTTCGCCACTAGTTATTAATGGAGTCCCACCGAATGTTTGTCAACGCGTCATTGCGAACTTCGGCTTTAGGTAATCATATGCTAGATATAATTTTTCATACATAAATGAGAGAAGTAACTTAAAATATGTACCTAATTTAGAAACACCCTATATAATATCAATATGTATCATTGGTACTATAAAGTTGAGTATAATCATGTGATTGGCTGAAAAATAATAATAAAAAAAATATTATAGTATTTATTCTTCAACTGAATTACCATTTTTGATAGAATAGTCAACTGACTTCGACTCCATTTTCAATAGAGTTTTCTTTCTCTCCAGCAATCAGAAAAGAAAGTGACAACCTAATGTTTTATTTCGAAATCCACAGTGCAAACTGTAACGAGTTGTTTGAAATCTTGGTCTGTGCTCAAGTGTAAATGATGCAGAACTCCGGGTTGATAAATGAGCAGCATGAGTTGCCGAGTATGGGGTGCGCATGACTGTTTAAATTCATGTGGAGCTCGCTTGAAGTGAACAAAGATGTTGTATGAAGGAAGCGAAAGTAATGAGAAAACTGAATAGAGTTGAAGTGGCTGCACTGAGTTGAAGTGAGAAGAAGAGCGAGAGAGAAATTGTGAGAGAGCAATCTTGTGTGCGATGGCAGGTGCTGGTGAATAAGATGAGCCATTATCTCACCCACTTCAACAGATATAACTGCTGGTCTGATCCCAACATATGATACATCACTCTGTTCGCCTATCCATTCTTATTCCTTGGGACGTGGCTGAGCATTTATGGAGGAGATCTTCACAACTCGCACCAACCCTTAGACAAAAGAATCCACCATAAACCTAGAACCGGCGGCTCGTTGAAATATCTGAAATGTAATGTCAGCAGTCCAATTACGAGCAAGTTACCTGCTGTATCAAGGATGAATGCAGTTATAAACATTCATGTTAAGTAACTCAGTGAAGCAATTCCAACATGAACTAGCATGATAATGGACTTAGTTGATAACCATGGACTTGAAATCTAGTTCACAAGCTACTTCACCGTTGAACACAACATTGATCATGTATTCGAGAGGTATGAGACAGGATAGCTCTTGATATTGATGCAGTTAGCATTGAACATGTTATTCAATGTACTAAATGAAAAGTAGTTAACTTCTTGAAAAAAATGTGATTACTTGAATCAGGTTAACACTGGAGCTTTCTCATTTTGTGGAAGAGTTACGAAGGCTCCACTTTTATTCACTGAGAAAGTGTGATGATACATAAATGATAATTTTTTGTACCAATTTACAATAGAGAAAATTATGATGCTTGAAAAGAGTTATGAGTTTTCATCAGGAAATTGAGCGTTTCCAAAACCATAACAAATCACTATTTATGTTGACAATACCATATAATATTTTATTTTATCATGGAGTTTCACAACATAAGAGGGAATTTTGAAAATAATTTTCGATAAAACTGTGTTCAATTAACGTGGGAACGTTGTTCAAACGCCAAATACACTACTATTACAATTCAATGGATCAATTCATTCTCATTCTTGTGTGGAGCTCAGTACACGATTAAGAGTTCCATTCAATTTATTCAAAGATTTACAATGATCGATACAGAAGGGAAGTTACAACAAACAGAAATCTCCTCTTTTTCCCATTCATAAACATAGGTTAAGAATCCAAATCTAGGTTAAGTTCCACATTCCACCAAATTACTGATTTCCACTCTAAATCAGAATTTCAAATAAGACGTGATAGTTCCAAAAAAGAATAATCCAAACTCTTCGAAGCTTTTAAATAAACTCTTGGAGAAAGTTCCAAACAAGAATAGTCAAATTTATAATAATCCAAATTCTTTGAAGATTCAAATCAACTATTGGAAACTGTTGAAACAAGAAACAAACTGACTATAATATTAGCTACTATGGCTGAGATGAGATATTGATGATAGTCTTCTTTTATTTCACTTTTAGGAGTAGGTTAATTAAATAAAACTATATTGTTTTAATATAGATTTATACAGTATATTCAATATGAACTTGTACAGCTATAAGGTTATATATTAAACCTAATCCGTGATGATAGTATTACATATATTGGTAGACTCTATCTTGTTAGAGTCGATTCTTGGGGCTATCTTTATCACTGGAAGACACTTCTGGACTGGTGTGGAAATAGGTAGCGGCCTCATGCAGATTCAAACACGGTGTGGGAAGTTGAAGATTTTTGAGCGAAAAGATGAAGGGAAATTCCTTCCTTTGTTCATGGACCTTACTGTTGACTCTCGCTCCTTTCTATTTTTTGTTAGTTTGCTCAAGATAATGAGGAAAGCTTCCTTTGAGCGGCGACTACTTTTCTGAGTCTGTTTTCTCAGCCTCCTCCTCCTCCTCTCCTCTCCTCATGAGCCTTCATCAGCTTGCACACCTCAAAGCTTTCTTTGCCTTGATTAATGCATGGAATTTGTCTGTGGTTATTCTGATGTTTCGCATATGACGAAACAGAGGTGAGAGCTGGAAAAGAGATCCCAGTGTTACATCTCAAAGAACCGCTGAGACCCTTATCTCAAATAAGGGCCAGAAAATACACTCCCAACGTTCAATCTGTTTAATAAGAGGCTGGTATCTTGGTAAAAATCTTCATATCAAATTCAACCTGCCTTTGTGGGACGTTGTTTGAAACTTTGAACGCAAATAACTTTGAAAGATTATGAATATCCAGATATTATCTATAAAAAATCATATTCAATTCACAAGAATGAATTTTCAAACCAGAAAAATAATATTGTGAGAATGAGATCAAACACCTTGAAATTAATTCTAACATTCTACTATTTATTCAATTTCGAAATCAATTAATTCTCTCATGATACCGAGTGCAATGACACATTATAATGTTTTGGCGTAATCAAAGCATAAATTATAGAATTTCAGTAGGGCAACGCTGATTTTTCCTTAGAAATTGTATCTCAATATTGACCTTAGAGAATTTATGGTATCATATGAAACATGAATTTTATAATTATTATTCTTCAAAAATATTCGTTTGAACCCATTATTGATTTGTTTGGCAGTCGACTGGTACATTTTCGGTAGCAGGTCTTTTCGTTTTTAAGATTTTATGAATAATTTAAGAGATTAAATTCCATCTATTATACCATAATAAACCTCGTATATGTGATTTATACTACCATTTCGAAGAAGAATCTAGCGTTCCCGTACCTGATTCTTCAGAAATAAGCCTGAAAATCTCTAACTAATATCAACGTGTGACCGAGGGCCCAAGGCTAGTGACCGATCAAAGTATGTTCTATTAGAAATTGCAGGCCTATATTATAATAAGTCTATTCTCAATCAAGAATGCTGAGCATCAATCTTGATGAACTGATATACTCCAAACAAGCAATTCGGATTGATTGAGAATTCCAATTATTCATTATTGTTGTATTGTTCGCGATGTCAATTATAATCAATTAAAATCAATGAAGGGTGACTGCAAATTGCCCTAGCACTGTTGAATCAGCAGCCCCGATTAATATTCGACAATAATCATTGTTAGGCACTCAACTTCACAAATCTGTCGATTCAGCTCTCATATTCAACTATCAAACACTATAATTGATATTATTGTTCAGGGTTGCTTGAGCTCGGGCATATTATGATAGATTATACAATAAACTGTTGATTACAAGAATAAAGTTCTTGTTGTCAAAAAAATCATCGAGAAAAGTATTTTCTACAGAAATGTTAAATTTCAAAACTTATTTCACCTATCAACCTTATTAAACCCTTCTGATTTTTCTACATGATAACTACAAATAACTCAGATCTCCTGAGAAGAAGATTTATTTTTATAGCTTTCTTCATATTTTTCTCATAATAAATGCACTAAATTGTTTAACGGTAAGTGATAAAATAAAATATAGAGGTTGATGAAGGAAAGTTGAATGTTGAATTTTATCATAATGGAAGATGATGAAAATCATCTTTCACGAAAATCATTATCGTTAAACGTTACCAACACATATTATTAGCTGCTCTAATATTATCAGGCATCAGGGATTCAACCTCGTCCAAGGTGAATTAATTCGAGCACTTATTGCCAGAAATTTCAGTCTTATGGGACGTCTACAGACAGGGGAAGTTCAAGAATAAATCAACTAGTAGAACAAATTTCGCTTAGCTGTGTTGCTAACTGTCCATTATTGAAACTGTATTTTGACAAGATGGAAAAATACTACTTTTATCTTCACCACTTCCATAAAAATCATCAGTTTTGCTGACTTTTATTCCATTAATTCAACTATTTGATCAATTCGACATTGATTTTAGCAATGAGAGAGAAACAAGTTTTAAGCTCGTATCTTCAAGTTCAACATAACGATAGTTTGAACTTGGGTTTAACATTACTCTAGATTTACAGTTTGAACCACCATTTTTGAATTTCAAATCAAATCTGTACTTATTTCAATCCAACTATTGTTCCGTTGAACTCAGTTCAAACAAAAATGGTGCATAAGTAAGTTAGTCTAAAAGTAGTTCTGTCCCAAAATAGTGTTATATTACCTCCTTGGATACTGTTCTCACAGTATTCAGAAATACAATATTGTGGATAATGTTACACGGCTGCAATAATTATCAAAAAAAATTTAGTAGATTAACAGACTGGGTTATGATTATTTTATTCCCAATGCGATTGAAACAAAGAAATCCGATGCGTGATTGTTTTCATTAGACAGAAGGCATCTTTCCACTCTTTCTGGAGCTGGTGGAGCCTTTTTGTCATCCCATTCTGCTCGTGACATACGAGAAGTTACAACGGCAGAAATAATTAATAACGTTGTTCTCATGTCTTTCTGACATCAAAACTGTGAGCGAAAAACATGATAAATTGCCTGTTTTCGTTTAGGTGGCGGTGGGGCGGATGCACAGTGAGACAGCCAACATTAAAAGGCTCTCTCTTCATGATTACATTTTAGAGAAACAAAGAAGAAGAATAATCGAGTATTGTATACTTGTTTGGATGATACTCCTTCAAGTTTTAGAATAAATCCTGAATTAATGAAAGACTGAATTGTAGATCTCGGTAATGGAGAGAAAAAATGTATTAAGAATAGCTTTAAAGCTTCAAAGTTTTGATTATTCTGTATCTGAAAGGCGTCTTTGAGAGACTTGATTTCCATGGAGTAAGTTTAAAACAAAACGTTTTCGTATTTCATGTCTGGATATATATTTTTAATACATCAAGGATTACTATGGAGGGGGAAGATGATTTCAAACTCTGCATTCTAGCAAATTGTGTTTCTGTGTACCGACATCTAAAAAATTAATCATGAAACCCTCAGAGAACGAATTGAAACTGAATTACATTTCTTACTATATTACTACTCTCTGCTATACTGTAGGCCTATTTGAATTTTTCAACATTCAAGACTATTTGAAATTGAGATTTTCAAAAATATCAAGAAATACTGTTACAGTCACCTGACTTATTCTATTCAATTCGGAGGATGCATTTACACAATTGAATAAAGTAATTTTTGAGATTTTCAAATAAAACCTAAATTTATAACCGTTTCCTCTCTGTTCGAAAATACTCAGTCGTATTGAATTTAATCATGCATTTTGAAAGCTCCGCTTTAAATATTTCAGTTAGTTTGAATAATCTCTTCCACCATGAAAGTGGTTAGGAACACAAACTCATCCAGAATAATTGATACTTATTCACTACTCCAATACTTCCAAACGTTCTCTTAGAATTCAATTGTGAATTGCGTAGAAATAGCCTGAAGATTCGATAAAAAAAATTCATTCTCAGTTCGATTTGGTTGGATTATGCTAATAGTGCAAAATCACAACGCAACGTTGAGGTTTCCCAAGAAAATATATGCTTTGAAATCTGAATCTTCATTTCATATTCTTTATGCTTTGACGGGAAAAGGCTACTAAATATTTATTGATGTACAGCGTATGCAGGCAAAGATTCCTTCAGCTTTCCAATATTTTGCAGCTATTTTAGTTTTTTCTCTCTGCAAGTTGTGGATCAACAAAGACGAGTGCTACTCCAACTCTTGTTGTATATATTTACAAGTCAATTCATTCTCTCTCACGCTCTCAAACTCGAATACTGTGCTTCACTGTTATATAGAATACCCCATTTCAATGTAAGATAGAATCACACTTTTGGCTCGAGGATAAACTGATACCAAAGTGTTTTCAACATTGAGGAATCTAACTGATTGCTTGATTCTACATTTCATAAATTGCTATTGATATTAGAGGTGAACCTTTATTCTAACAATTATTATATTCATTTTATGCTATTCTATTCAAGGTTATCTTATCGAATTAGATACGATAGAAAACTTAAATAGTGTATAAAGAAGGCTTCATTTGAAAACAATTCATTGAAGAAGGGTTGATTATGATGTCAACTTAGGTTAGCCGTAGGTGTAAGGGCGTAAACGTTACTTTTAAATAACTATAATTATTGCCTTGCCTGCCTCAAGGGAGTCTCAATACTTACCTTAATTACTAGAATATACGAATATTATAGGATCCTGGTCATGAGAATATAAAATACTGAGAACAGAGATTTAACAAGATTTGATGTACATTTTGAAGTTCATTATAGCCAAATTCTAGCTGACGTATCACTTCTCCGATGAAAACCAACTTAACATTATGAAAGTTTAAAAAGTACCATATTTCTTTGAACATTTCTAGTACTCTGGACTGCGTCTTTTGATGAATTTGTTCAATTTTGATTTTAATAAGCGTTGAAATTAGAAAAATGTGTAATTGTATAGCAGTGTCGATGTACCATTAACGCATACTGGGAGTACATCAATATATTTCATAGCATTGAATAATGTTGAGTCCTACAGACGTATCCATGAAGATACTGCTGGATATGCACCCACTTAGGAGAGAAACAACTATTGTTTCTGAAATTCTATCACAGAGGAAGGAATTCTAATCATTATTCTATAATCGTTTCTGTGAGAGGAGGATTTGAGCAAATATTTCCCAATCAGATTGAGCCACAGTTGAGCGCTTTCCGAGTCCACTGGCTGGAAGCATGTAGTTGAATAACAATAGATATCAAGGGTGCGTTGTTTGAAGGCGGACAAAGAGCGCGGCTCGATAGAATGATAACCCAGCAATCGAAGTTGGAGTGGATTAGCGAGTTGGCAACTCGAAACATATCTGATGGCTCTTCAAAATAAATTGCTCGTCTTTGTCAAGTGTCCTCAATGTCCCTGATTCACATGAATGGGAATCCTTTTCAAGAGCCAGTCAATAGTAATTTATTGAAGCTCCTGATTTTATTGGCGTCGGCATTAGGTGTCCAATCTCGGATTAACGAGTCCGTGCGAGTGGAGCTGGGAAACATTATTTTGAACCGTGTATTGGATAACTTTTGAGGGTCTTTGTCAATCGTGGTAGCAAGAACAATATTTCTAAATAGACTAACCTTATTCAAGGTAAATAGAAAATATTCTATTAGTTTGTATTCTAATTATCTTGAATAAATTGATAGAATTCTAAACAAATGGATCAAAATATAGATAAATATTGAATTACTATGTCATCAGATAATATTATTCAAAACACAGTACAGACAAAAGTTCACATTGATAAGATTGCAATGCAAATTCTAATTTAGAGACTTAAAAAAAAGTAGTTCAACGTACATTCTGGGATATAAGTATATCAAATGTGGAAATGTGGAAGAATTGAAGAACTCAGATTCTCATTCCACTTGTATTCCATCGATTATCTTGTATTCATTGATGTAAGAAGCTATAATAAAATATGATTAATAAAAGAATTCAATAGAACAGACCTCAGAATACACAGGCTTTGTTAAATGGGAAGTTCAGAACAATCAATAACCGTCCGTGGTCCATCGTATTGACAATGGTTACTTTGAAGTATTCCATTTCTACAGCAACAAAGAATAAATAATTGTGGTACACAGATATTTCACAATACGTGCGTGCAAGCAGAGGTAGAAAGTCAATAATACTTTTTGCAGCATCAGTCTGAAAAAATCCGTCTCTCTCACTCGAAGCGAGTACGATAACAATACGATACAAGAGCTGAACTCGAAAACAAACAAACCACAACAACAGGACTGGCAATAATGTAGACACCGCAATTGTACTCCCCACACCATTTTCCATTCACTGATTTCAACACTTCATAACAGCCGGTTTTAATGGGATACATCATAAATCAGTTGCTCCACTCACTCTGGCGATATGCTAGTAGCCAGTACGATTGTACTTTATAGTATACTGGCCCGTCTTTTTCTATGTTATGAAAACAAGACTGATTGCAGATTGAGACTAGTTGAGTACTTTACCTTGTTTCTTCTTCTAATGTGACAGCAACACTGACGAACAGATCCTAAAATAATCGGAGTCTAGATCAATGTCAGAAGAGACTTAGTACGTCAGATCACTCATATTGAATTCAAGAAATAAGAGGTGAAATTTAAAAACCATGTGAATGATGATTTTCACAGTTTGAATTTAGAATGAACTGTTGTTCTCCTATCTCAATTCCACGAAGCTCAGTTGTTAAATTTTTGAATACACGGCCAAGAATCGGATTGGTAAAGTTTTATATTTATTTGACTGACAGGTTGTTTTATCTTCTAATGTGACAGCAACACTGACAGATCCTGATTCAAATTTCAACCAGTATTACAGTGAATTGACGTAAATCACCAATAATTTACAGGTTGATTGACGATTCTCATAGTTTTTTTTTTAGAATAAACGGATGTTCTTCTGTCTCAATTCCATGAAGTTCAATTGTTGAATTGTTGAAACACGATCGAGTATCGAATTTGTAAACTCCAACGTTTCAACCTCTACATTTATTTTAGAAAAACTTGATGAAATTGTCAAACACCACTTGAATAAACACAATTTACAGGACTATGGTTATGCATTAACGCATCCTCAGCTGTACTAACTGTAGACGAAACCATTGTGTACACCTTTAAATATTGTGTTTATTAAAGTGGAATTCAACAAGTTCTTTCAATTATGGAAAGATTCCACAACATCAACATTATTTGTTCTAAAAACTTCATTCATTTGTCTTATTGGAAGTTAATTTCCAAAAAATAATACTTTTCTACTTGAACCATTCTTTTTCGAAAACTAATCCTTGAGACTTGGAACTAGTCTACCCCATACGACTCAGAGAGCAACAGTTCAACTATAAATTTTTTTAGTTGGAAAACTGTTTCTTGTTGCTTCAAATTGTTGCATCAGATTGTCCCACAGCTGGAACTGCATAAAACTATTATCTGTTGCCAAATTAGTAGTTTTATTTTTCAGCATTGATAATTCATTGATAGTCCGTAGCCGAGGGCGATAAGCGCCTGTCTGATAATCCAAAGGTTCCAAGATCGAATACAGTTGCCGGAACAGATTTTGACAGAAACGATCACTCCCGACTTTCGGAGGAGACGAAAAACCGTCGGTCCCGACTGCCTAAAAACAGTCGTCATCTCTCATCATCACCCCTCTCATTACCCACGCACAAGCCTAGAGCTCATGTGGGTATCACCCTCAAAAAAAATTCACATAACCACAGACAAGATAATACTGTATCTTTTGTATAAATGTATCTCTCCAATATCTTTTCTTTGTGGCATAACATTTTATCAATTCTTCATCATCTCTACATTATTTTTTCCTTATTTTTCATACTATTATTTCTACATCTCACTTCAACTATTACTTTGAAATGCATTTTGTTACTTTGTAATGTTATCAACAAATTAGACACCGCACCTATTCAGCTTTCTTGTGCTTCTAAGGGGGCTCTATCTGAATACTATATTCCACACTAACTGATGATAGGTATAAGGCTAGGCGTAAACCGGTTAGTCAAGACAAGACAAGACGAGATTAGTCACGTTTAGTCACAATACTTCACATAGTTGCTGTCAGTGTGTGCTGCTTTATAAGCAACTATGTGAATTACTGTGACTAATCTCGTCTTGTCTTGTCTTGACTAACCGGTGTACGCCTAGCCTAATGATATCAGTGAAGCCTATCATGTTCAATCATCAACCACAAAATAATGACGTTAATGCGATTGTTGAGTTGGTGGGTGAACCGAGTGTTGAAATGTGTCCTGTTTGCTGTTCTTGTCGAGTATTTCTCTCAGTGACAGTTGTTGCAAGCAAGCACAACGCTGCTAAATTGCGCCGTGCGCTCGTACACTACACTGTTATCTTGCATGTAAACACTCTCTGTGCCGTGGCGAGACCCCCGTCTGCCCCCTAGCACCACTGTTTTCCCTGCTATACATACATGCGTTATTTACACAAATTCCAGCAACCGCTTCTCCACTGCTGCAACTTTCTTAGACAGCGGATGGCTTTATACTCGGTTACTGAACAGAAGCGGCCCTTATTTTGAGACCCGCTGCACTGACTTTATTAGAGTATCTCAAGTTTTATGGCCATGATACATTGGAATCTCTGCTAGATAACAGATTTAAACAGTGTTTATCAGCTCTCTGGAGTATCGCAGATACTTTTAATCGTCAACTGGATGAATTATATAATTATTATATTAAAAACTATAAGCGGAGCTGATTCATGTTATTATTAAAATGATTATTCATCTTGATAATGGAATTATCTTGAGAACTAATGAACACTCAGCTGAAATTATGCGAATTGTAACGACTCGTATAGAGCAGGCGGAATAGTAGTTTACGTTAAGGATGGAATAAATGTAAATCACGATAAACTAAATTTCATTTCAGCCGACGGTTTAAAATTGTACTGCACTATAAATAACACGAATATTTGTGTCTTAGCCTTTTATCGATTTACAGGTGTTTCAGCGGACATCTTTGTGCGTGAGCTAAGCCATGCTTTGGATCAGATTATAGATGAATGTGTAATTTTGACAGGAGATATAAATGTAGATTTGACAAGTACAGCTCGAACAGTGGATGAATACAAATTTATGATGAATAGCTATGGATTCGATTCTTATATTAATACTCCAACGAGGATAACAGGCAGAACATCCTCTTGTATTGATCATTTATACATCCGTGCAGCCCAAAATTCTTAATCTGATGAATTTTGAAGGAACCGTTTGTCACAATAATATAACTGACCACTCAATGATAAAATTATTCGCTAATCTCACTGATAGAAGGATTCCTGATAATGCCCAAGACAGTAATAACTTTCTCTCTTTCAAACAAAGAGAGAGAGTGGATAACAATAAATTCCTAAAAGAAGTTCAACAGGCCGATTGGTCTGTTGTTTATCAATGCTCCAATGTAGACCTAGCTTTTGATAATTTTATAGTTAAAATAAAAGATTGCTTGCAAAAATCCTTGCATAAATTTACCTTTCATAACAAAAAGAATAAATTCAGAAAACCTTGGATGAACAACAATTTATTGAAAAAGATTGAAAAAAAGAATACTTTATATAGGAAACTTTCCCTGGAACCAGAAAATGTTAATATTAAGCTGGAATACTATACTCTCTGTAAAAATTTAAAGAAAGAATTATCCGACGTAAAGGAGAAATATTATCAGGATACTTGTTCTAAACTTAAAGGAGATTCTAAGACGGCTTGGAAAATAGTAGACTCTAGGCTCGTCATTTTAGCAGGACATTTTAGCAGGACTCTCTCATAGGCTTGAAAAAGAAATCTATTGAGGTGAAAGAAATATCTAACGAACAAGGGGAACTTATTACAGATAAAGGTAGAATAGCTGAAGAATTTAATAAATATTTCGTAAATATAGTTTCGACACTAGATTTCCATCCAAATGACAGTCCTACTCCTCAAACATATAGAAACAGATTTAAATTTGACCAGCCTAGCGCATCTTTCTTTTTTATGCCCACATGCCCAATAGAAATACAACAAGTGATAGATGATTTAAAATTGAAAAAGTCTCCTGGAAAGGATGGAATTGCCACCACAACAATTAAGGCTGCTAAAGAATTTTTATCAGTAATCCTATCACACATATTTAATTTAAGCTTCGAATCTGGAACGTTTCCGAAACATATGAAGGAAGCTGTGGTAATAACAATTTTTAAAGGAGGAGATACTAGAAATATGAGCAACTACAGACCAATAGCTCTTTTATCTGTTTTTTCAAAAATATTTGAGAAGCTCGTTAGAAACAGAATACAAAATTATTTGAATGCTAGTAATTTTTACAGCCCCAATCAGTTTGGCTTTAGAGCAGGACTTAGAACGGAGGACGCGATGAGGCAGGTACTCTCTAAATTTTATAATGGTATAAATGATAGTAAAAAGGTTGCCGGTCTCTTCCTAGACATAAAAAAAGCCTATGACTGTGTCAATCACACCATACTACTGAGGAAGCTGCAAGATGCCGGTATTAGAGGTATATGCAATGACTGGTTTAAAAGTTTTTTGTCAGATCGCACTCAGCAAGTTGAGGTTGGAGGCTGTTTGAGTGATGTTGCTAGTATAGGGAATGGGGTACCACAAGGCTCAGCTTTATCTAGTGAGCTATTTCTAATTTATATAAATGATCTTTGTGATGGTAGATTTAATGGGGCGGTGACATCATATGCGGATGACACTGCACTGTGTTATGCCGCAGACACAGATGCTCAATTGTAAACTCAGATAAGGGAAGATCTAGTAGGTTGCAATACGGTATCACAATTTGGGGAGGGGCTTACTTTACCACTCTCAGCCCTCTGTTGGTTGGCCAAAAATTTATAATACGAGTAATATGTAAAAAACCAGCTCGTCATAGTTCATTGGTTCTGTTTAGGGCTAAAGAGATACTGCCCTTGAGGTACTTATACTTTTTTAAAGTACTGGAGGTTTTCTTTGAACGAAGTGGCCTGTCCGGAGGTGCATTACTTTATAGTCACCCAGCACTTAGGGCAGGCGGATCAATTATTCCACCCAGACCTAAAAAGGAGAAATTTAGGAGATGTTTTTTGTATGTTGCTCCACGAATTTATAATGTGTTGCCTTTTGAAATAAGAGCTGCAAAAAAATTGAACCGTTTTAAATATTTACTTAAGAAGTGGCTATTGGAAAAGGATTCAGTTGAAACATTTTTTTAAGGATCAAGAGTACTTGTAGACATATCCTTTACATAGTAGGCGTTTCAATAGTAGTAGATTATACATATTCTTTGAGTATACATGCAGAAAGATATTTTTATGACTGAGAGTGTTGTATTACTTTTGCTTAGGGTAGACTATTCTTTGTATAATATTGTTTTTTTTAAAGCATGTTACTTTTAATGTATTTTTATATAATTATATAATTAGTAAGGATTATTCCAATTAATTAATTAGCAAGGAAACCGTATTTGTTGAATTGTTAGTCTTTATTTTTTGAGTTTTAAGTTTCGATTTTTTAAGAATTGAATTATTCTATGGTATTATAAATGTTCTGGATGAAGTATTCCAATATTAATGTTATATTCAAGAGAAGCAAAGCATTTTTTTTCTGTGTAATATTAATTTACGACTCTAAGTTTTGACCCCGCACAGCATCGTCTCAGGGGTGGCATATCAATTTATTTTCCTAACTGTATTGTATTTCTGATACTGTTTTTATATTGTTTTTGTCTTAATTGGAAAATAAATTATTTATTTATTTATTTTATTTATTTATTTAAATGTGTTATACCATGAGACTTTATGAGACGTCTATTTAATGATATGTTATGAAATTGTCTTATCATTATTAAAATATTCTAGCAGAAATGATTTCCGAATCGAATTTATGTTCTCATATATTATGTTCATTATTGAAGATAATAGGCAATACCTATGCGAAACGTGATGATTTTGATTCAATTTTTCCACTTATTCCCAATATTGATCATATTCACTTTCTAAAAGCAACAAATAATAATGAAATATCATTTATTCAATTCCTGCTACTACAGGAATATTAACGTTGAAGATGAATTTTTGCCAATCTTCTATCATATTAAAAAAACGTCTGGCGCATTCCTTTCTAATGTGCTTCCATCGCTTGATGTGAAATCTAGAGGAAACTCACACTGATGTAATTGTATGATACTGTATTCCCAAACGATACAGTAAGCAGGCAAGCGGCGCTTTGCGCTGCACGCGGTAAACTCGTCTAATAGGATAAATTTTTGTTCTCCCGTACTAAATTGAATTTAATTGAATTGCATTTGATTTGTTCCAGGTAAGGATCAATTATTATGTCTGTGTGATGTGTTGCCTATGCAGAATCTCTCCGGTATGTATTCTTTTATTTTCCACCCATTGATTATCTCAAATACAGGAACAATAATTGATAATTCATTCCAAGTGGAATTTTATTCATCAATCATTAATGTGTAGTAAATATATTCAATGTTGCTTAATCAAACATTCAATATATAAGATTTTTTTTTGTAATTATTGTGAATCTTCTTTAAATTCAGCCGATGAGTTGAGAAATCGTATTTTTATATGCACCTTATTTGCTATCCGATTAGGATAATAACTATATAATTCTGAATAATAATCCATGTACAAACTGAACAATAAATTTGATGAGGTACATGTTTTTTGACTATGAGGAACATGTTATTAGACTTTTTTACTACATATAAACCTGGTAATTATACAGATTTGTTATTGTTTAATAACAATAATTTACCTTTCAGCGTATCACTTTTTGAGGCATAATTTTTTCTCTTGTGAGTGATATCCATATTTATACAATGAGAAAGAAACAAGATGAGATAATATAACAGTCTGTGCAAAATACGTGCGATCTGCAATCATGAGTTTATTTATCTTGGTAGATGACTCCATGAATAATGAATGACATTCATATAACATACTGCTTTTTGCCTCAGCCCATTATGAGTTTAACACAATGAATATAAATGGAATTTTGATCAGCTCTGTGAATCTCCATTAGGATGATGCTCTCAAGGAAGAAAGTCAGGGTGCGCGATGACATTTGAAAGCGTAAAGAACTAGATAGAGATGATTATAAATTGAATTTGTGGCAAGGATATTTCCTCCGCTCTGGTGAGTAAATTTAAAATCTCATTACACTAGCTCGCACCAGAACGATGTCATATTTCTTCTCCAGAATCCTGAAGGAGTGCCGCAGGAAATAGCCACGGGACATTTTTCCAGCGAAAGGAATTATAGAGGGAATGCTTTACGGACCATCAACGCCGTCTGCCATCCACTTTACTACTGCCAGCTCAACCCATCTCGCTGAACCAAGATAAGGCTTTGTAATAAGGATGAAGCCTGGATCATTTCTACGTTTTGGAAAGTCTCTTCCCTGCAGAAACAAGAGCTTTGAAGACGCCATATATCTGGGAAAACGCAAACGTCAGCTCTCTGAAAATATTGTTGACAGTGTACACACTTTCGGCAAGGCTTTCCTTTACTTGTTACAATCCAATACGTGAGTTGCGCTTGTTTTTCTGTGATTTGTCGAAATGCTAGTTTGGAAGTTCCTTCACATGATGGCAGATTCGATTCAATCAGCTAGGTTGCAGTTTAGCTTTGTCAGCGTAAATACATTTTAGTAGTCTATAGTTTGAGTTGAGTAGTGGAAGTACTCTTAAGTGAGGATGTGACTCACTTCTTAAATTTATGAGTTGAGTGCGGATCTAAAGAGTTTAGTAGTGCGAGAATTTCCATAAAAATCTTTATAAAAATTCTTCAAATTTCAAAGTTATTTTAGTACTGATCCAGAAGTGCAGAAAATGTTTTGGAGATTGAAATACTATATATTCAAATGAGTTTAATGGTGGAAGTATTTTAAAGAGTTTCTATCAATCCGCTTCAAATCCCAAAGTAGTTTTCAGTATTGATTTGTACGTGCAAAAACATTTAGAGGATAAATATCAATTATTATTAATATTACTTTTTAATATTGCTCTTGTTTCCTCATCAACGACTTCAGCTTGGTCTGTCATTTATTTTCGAAATCCATATTTATTCCAGTTTGTATTATTCCTACAATTTCAATGACAATGAAATCTGCAATACATGATCTCTCCATCATGAGCCCATGATGATGGATAAAGGCTGTTCTGATCCCGTATTTCCTGCTGGTTGAGATGCATGCACCACTCGTTATTTCAGCAATCACTGTCAAACAATGAATATTTCAGTGACATTTGAAACTGTGATTGGTGCGCATGGTCTCTGTCATAATTATCGTTAACAGGTTCAATTTCCCGATTATTACAACAGATTTCATCCATCATTAGCTGCCAAACAGATTTGAAAATCTGCAACCCACGCTGCACTTGGCTTTATCATAGCATATTGATCAGTAGTGAATGATCTTTGTTTCCCATCATGCATCATCAAAGTCGCTTTTGTTGGTCTGTATAATTCAACGGTAATATAAGCATCCTGGCACCATTTGGAAGCAGATATCATTTAAAATTCCGTACTCATCAGCTCTGAAACTTTCGCGAGATCATCCCCGTTAATACCTATGCAAATAAACGCTGATACGTTACAAACGTCCGATTAATGGGATCCATGCATGCATGAAATCCATTTCCGGATGTAGCTCTACTGCAGCCTCCAGCGCAGTGTATGCTTGCCAACGTGCATTATTTCCAGCGTACGTTTTATTATTAATTTATTGAAAGTTCTCCGACTATGTTTGATAACACTCTCAATTGTAGGTAAGCTATTTCATGCTATTTGACGATCGGTATTCACAGATTACAAAGCTCTACATTAACCTTCCGGAACGTGGAGCATTAGCTTCCAAACAAACACCGTGATCACCATATTATTCACTCCTCATTACTGTATATCTTGTACAGAATCCTCGTATATTGTCGATAACTGTATCTTGTCCTCCTTAAACATTCACAGCTTTATAGGTTCAAGGACGTTGTTGACATTGTGTACAATGTGCCGCGAAAATCCAAATCTGAAAGTTATATATTTGAATAGTTAAATATTCTCTAATATTGAGTTTAAATGGTTGTTGTCGATATCCATACTTCGATATCCATACTAGGTAGCTATTTGATTTTAAAAGTTATCATTAATTATTTTCCAATTGAGTTTGTTGAACAAGGGAAGGGGTGAAAGGCTGAACAGAAGAGAAGACAGAATGTAGAACATTGAGATTGAAGTAGAGCGGAATAATTATTGTTTTCTCCATACCTGATAAAGTTGGAGAGAATCGAAAGAACTGGAGATGGGATATTGAAAGAATGGACATTGGAAGAATATGGAAATTCATGGTTTTGACGACAGCTTCGAGTCTTCTTACTCACTGGAGGATTACCCAGAGCAGTTATGGATTACTATACGAGTTATACAATACAATCATTACTCGTACTTTTTACAGTTTATTACTAATTACTTATTTTAATATTCATTTATTACTTATTAATAAGAATGGATCAAAAATTTATAATATCATATTTGTATAATATACATAATACATAATATATAATATATATACATATTTACTGATGAGGTCACCTAACCACTTTTTCCAATTTTGAATTGTATTTATATGTTGTATTATTGTATTGTTTTTGGAAATTGTGTGTAAATAAATGAAATAAAATGAAAAAAATATTTGTTACTTATTAATAACAATGGATTAAACTGAGTTATAATAATTAGAACTTTCATAAATTCATTTCACTCAATATCATTCCAATCTGAACGTTGAGTTTGTGAAAGTGTGAATTCCAACCCGGTAGCTGTGAGCTGGATTGGTATCGTTGAACGAAGAGCCGATTGAGCTAGACTCGGGCTAGGCAGGCCACAGGCCCATTTCACCGTCTTGGCAATTTGTAGGTCGGAAGCGCACCTCGCCATCGCCTCGTCGTTAGGGATGATAGAAAATTGATTCAGCCAAAAGAGCATCCTCACCGATGCTGCAAACCTAATCAGTCTTCATGTCACGCGATCAACCTAAACCTGCTCCCTGCTACATTGCATCCGACCCCAGCGCAACTAAACGCCCTGCAATGTATTGAGCCTTCATAATATATCCAATTCAACCTCAATTTGTCATCGAGCCTTAATCAGAATTGAACGTGGTGCGTGGTACCTCACCTTCTAAACGTGACGTATGTTCTGCATTCGTGCCAATTCTGTCATGCTCAAGTTACAAGTTGTCGATGTCTATCATCAATTTTATCCAGCAGTAAGATAGTTTAGTCGCATTATAAAACCTCTAATTTTGATAAATTTTACTGTAAATGAATTCACCGATGATGGGGTTCAAGGAAGAAATCAATTCTTGTTTCTTACTTGAGAATTTTAATTGTTATGTGCTAATTTCCCTTCCTATAAACTATCATGTTTACATGTCTCATAACCCTTTAACCTATAACCCGTTTCATTACTGAACCCTTTTTTTTCAATGATAGATTTATATGATTCGTGTCATAAAAATTTCATTCTTTCTCTGGTCCAATCTTTCTATCAAAGAGCGTAACTCCAATTTCTGTTCTCAATAATTTTTTTTCCCACATCGATATTGGTAGTTCACTAGATATACAGTAGTTGTAGTTCTCAAGGTATGCCTTTTTCTCTTCCATAATAAAATTGAATTTTCTTCTGAAACATTTCCAGTCTACTCTTATAGCCGAACAATTTCTTATGTTCCATGAATTTCATTCATCAAATATATTTTACCATCTCGATATTGAACTTCTAGCATTTCTTCTTTCATAATTTCTAATTCTCTTCACGAATCAAATTGAAATATGATTGAATGAATTATTGAATCATATTGGAGTTTCATCTGAAATTCGATTATGATATCCATCATGGATTGGAAATTGAAATTTTAAAAAATATTATTGAATTTTGAATTTTCATTACAGGTTGAATATTTTCAAGACACCATTCACAAGAACCATTAAAATTATTCAATATAAATGTCAAAATAATTGAAATTATTCATTTTAATCACCTTCAATGATCAGTTGTAGTTCTCATGGTATGTCTTCTTGTCAAAATGTAGCGAATTGAACCCACGGAGAAGTTAAAATAGCATGGAACTTGCTTCCGTTACTGTTATAATACTTGATAATTCAATAAAATGGCAAATACCTATATAAGCTTGACACAGTACTGTTTTGACATAAAATTCGATCAGAAATAGACAGCGATAAGTGCAGTAGACAGTAGAATATTATGATGTCAGAGATTTCACATGATCATGATAGAAATAATTGATGTCATAAATAGATTCAGCACAAAACAATGGGCCTATTTCATCCCAGTAGTTGATTTTCTTTCAGATACCAATACATATTATCAATAATTCAGAGTCATGACATGACATGTGGAATTTCATTGAAGCTCCACAGCTGGAGTAAGCTGGGGAAAAATTCACTATCCAGACGTGATATCCAATGATATTCATAGAGTTTTATATTTTTGTAAATGCATAAATAATAGAACTTGCAATCCTCTGCTCCAGCAAAAGTATGAATTCTTCTGTGCATTAACTATGACTATGACTATTGAATATGACTAAGAGCATTTTACAGATAGCAGAGTTTAAAGTACGCAAATGTCTACGATAAATTCGTGATGTTTATCATGAGCCTCCTGCTTCACTGTACTTAGAGTTTTGACCGATAGAACTTGAATAGCCTAAGATTGCGACTGAGTATAAATGAATGAGTATAAAAATAATATGAAGAGTGCAACTTGACTTTCAACGTGATGCAATTTAATCGTTCTTAACAATTTTAAAATACTAATACGTACACATTTACATAGCAAGTATCATATATAGAATAAATACTATGAAATTATCATAAATAGACTGGAGATAGATTACATCCAAAGGTACGATGCTTATAATCAGAAATAGATTCCCTATGTCACGATAAAGCATCAGGGAATGGGGATAAGAGGATAAGGGGGGAAGGGGATAAGGCGTTTGGGAATGATATGATATTATGCTTCATGCTTAATATGTTATGAAGAAGCAATGTAAACTGTCTCAGAGATTCTTGAAATAGAGTGGAGAAATGCATTATCTGTTAGTCAAGAGTTAACCTTGATTAATAACATTCGAGTTCTATGATGTACAGGTATACTCTGCATGCCAAAATTTGGCTCTGCCATCAATCTATGTGGGTATCAAATCACTGACAGGAGCCTTATAGTACACTTATGTGTACACTTATGGTACACTTATGGTACACTTCTGTGTACACTTATACCAGTTTAACAGTTCTGTATCATGTTGCTCTTGAAGCTTTCCCGTTTCTGGAATCGAAACATAGGCCACTTTCGAAGTGTCCATTTGAACCTATAAATAGGCTTTATACAATGAATCGATTCCAAATAATTTATATTCGAGTTTCTTGAATACCTTGAGACTTACCATTCCAAGTTCATTTGGGTACTTGGTATAGAGTAGGCTAGTTATAGAATTAGCATTAACTGTTATAATTAGCATTATTTATTAGTTAAAGAATGTACAGCATTTCTGAAAACAAACAATTTCTTAATAGAATTCGATTTTCATTCATGTTGCCGTTTGATTCAATTCTCGCTTTCTACACTATGATATTAATGCTTTTCGATGTAGTTTTGTAGTTGTGTAGTTAATGTATTTTTCGATGATTAGTGATTTTCAACAGTTCTTTTGTGATACTTCTGCGCTTTAAAATAGAATAGGCCTATTGTAAGTGAAATAATGACAACAGAAAATCAATCAATAACTTAAAATGATAATTGGTCTATTGATGAATAATAAACAACGATATTATAACTCGTTTTATTAAAAGAAAGGATGTAATTGGTGACACTCTTTCGTATCATGTGCTTTGCCCCTTGTATTAATCACGATTCGTGTGCAGTTGGACAGGAAAGGCATCCACGTTCATCCCACTTAAGCGTGGAGAATTTATTCGGTGGCTACAAAGACCCTCATCAACATTATCTAGTGTTTTGTAAATTTCGGTGACATTGGTTTGGGTTAAGCGTGCTAATAAATTGTTGTTATACGTCCGACATGGTATTAAAAGATGGTGCAATTGATGAGAAGAATGGACAGGACTCGGAAGAGAAAGAAAAGCGGGGCGAGTGAGGTGATGAAGGGGGAATGGTGGGGGGTGAGGTTGCTCGTGGATTAACGAGGTACAGAGCGATCCAGTGCTCGGGTCTTAACACTTTTTTAAGACGTAGCTAGAGCGTGCCAATGGCGAAGCAGCACTAGCCTGTTCAATTACCCCCCTTTCCCTTCACGAACAGCACATCAGTTCGACCCTAAAAATCTGCCTTATCCTAAAAGTCCCCACCTCCAGCCTTCGAGGGTCTTTCTTCCATGACTTAAAAACGAAACTTCACTCCTGCCTAATCCGCTTACACTAACCTCACCGTTCGTTACATTATTTGTCCGCTGGCAAGCCGATTATCAATGTATAGAATAACGCCGTAATGGGAAAGCTCTTAATCCAAACAAGGGGCCGCTCCAACTCTACAAATAAAATTGGATATCCTCTCTCAATCTGACGTTTTGCAAATTCATTAATAGATCTTCTTGAAATTGAATGTTTTTTCCAGTTCTATACAAATGGTAATCTCAAGATTCATTACAATGACTTATGACTCGTAAATGTGATCGTTATCACATTATAATCTAATGTGCACTGTGCAGGTTGATAGTTTGGCTTAGTGGATGTATAAGAGATTTTCTATTCGTTCGTAAATTCATACATCAATCTATTTCACTGATCATCATCCATTGTCGAACTATAAAAGTGGTATCATCAATTATTATTCAAATTTTTTATAAATCTCATATTAACTTGTACTTATTTCATACTGAAGTAGAGTACTTCTTTTGTACTGTACTGTCTAAACTTGCATTCAGCATTACCTATCAATGTACTGTTCATAATAATTTTTTGGCAATCAACTTCGATTTCAATTCCAATCCCTCAATGAATTAGACTACTAATTTGTAATAAGAGATGATAAGTAGTGGATTTATTCAATTAATATAGAGGTCATGCATTTCCCAAGTGACCTAGATGATGATGATGATATTGATTCCTGCTCAGATTCCTCCTAAGTAGAACTAAGCACAGTCAAGTTCCTTGAGGAGTATATTCATGTATTGTCATTATTTCTTTGAAATGTATGTAATTTTTTTTTGAGAATAAATATGTTTCAATTCAATTCTCCCATGGATGATAAATCGAGAATTCACATCAATGATTGCAACAATGAATGTCCTTGATTTTCAATGATAATTCTAAATCTACTATTCCGAATTATTCTGCTGAATATATTTTTCTATCACAATCATGAGGAATTGAATATTATCATTGGCATTCAGAGAAATTAAAATAATTTAAAGCATTGAGAATCATGAATGAAATTTGATTGTGTATGGTCGCCGTCGTTTCCATGGAATGCAGTATTTTATTTTATATATTACTAAGCTGCCAACCAACAAAAATTAAAATAGCTCAACACTATGTCCGTATAGTTCGGTAGCCTACAATGGACGTAGTTCCTCCAAACGCCGAGAGATATCGCTGGATTTTCTTTACATTGTTTACCACTCCAATGATTTTTTCCCAAAATACAAATAAAATCTGCTCACCTTTCTTTTTGGCGCAAACCGCATCAAAATCGGTCCACTCAAACCTCTACACAGGCTATATGGATGTTTCCAAAACTATTTTAATATAGAGATCAGAATTCTGCTTATGAGTGACGTCCACCGGAAGTATATCACATGCATTTTGGGTTTGTAATCATCTAAATGAAATAGGACTTCCAAATTGTACACACTGTATATTTTCTTCTTTCTTCAAGTGTAAGAACAAGGGAAGAAATCAAGTTAGATTTGATGTGCTAAAGTACAGTTCGCTACATAGCTAGTTGTTTCCTACTAAGGGGCAGAACAATGCGTTAATTTAATTTTCCTTTTAGACTCATCACATTCATTATTTTTGATAACTTGTCTCCATTATGAGAGCTGTGACAATACGAAGTGGAAAGAGTAGAACAAACAGTTCAACAAGAAGAAACAAGTTTTCTGAAAGAGAAATTTCCTTCGCAGCAGAGCAGATGCTACCCTTGCCGTTGTCAGCAACGAACCGGCTTTGTCTGCAAGTGAAAAAGAAGACGAAGAAGGAGAAGGAACAGAAGGAAAGGAGAGACAGAAAGGAAAATCCATCCGCTTCTGTGTATTAAAGTTTCTCCGAGATGTTTGAAGTAATCAACTCGTCCTTGCCGATATATTTTATCTGAGCTGTCGCACAAATGTTGGCTGGCCCATTCCACTCCGACAGCACTCCCAAATTCTCAGGGCATCTTCTTTTTTGTTACTACTTCTCTTGAAAATATCTGCATGTGTTTAGCATTTCTATTAATGAATAACCCCCGAAATGGAAGTGCCTTATGAATAATTCAATCAGGTGGAGAATAGCCAGAGAGTAAAGAATTGTGGAAACAGAGTTTGCTGTCGAGTTTTGTACCAATTTGTATGATTGTTTAGGAGATCTTCCATTCAGAAGACATTCGATTCTTGTTATTCTTGTTCAATGCGGAGTTTTCCAGTATGAAAAAGTAAGTAGAGTAGGCCTATGAGAAAAACGATGATAAATCGTGAATGGTGTTTTTCAATGATCAAGCTAAAGTGGGTTAGAAAAAACTGATTCATTCAATATGAAAAAGTAAGTAGAGTAGGCCTATGAGAAAAACGATGATAAATCGTGAATGGTGTTTTTCAATGATCTACCTAAAGTAGGTTAGAAAAAAACTGATTCATTCAATCTCCCATCAAATTATAATTGGTAATCGAGATGTAGATTGTCGAGGTTAGTAGAGAAACACCCAAATGCGGAATCGAATTGTCTATAAATTACAATGTAGCTACCTGATAGATCTTGAATAAAACTTGAAGTGATACTATTATGATGTATATTGTATAGCATCACAAAGAACAATATTTCCATCTCATTTAAAAATTATTCACAAAACTAATTTCTTGTGTGAGAAAACTGTATGACATCATTGACCTGTTGCTTATGAGGATCCTTCTTTTGATTGTAGAGAACACTCTTGTCTACAAAAATATTATCATGAAATTTAATGAACAAAGGAAATCCAACTTTTCAGAATACGTTTTAAAAGTCCCATTAGTTCTTTGGGCGGACAATTGGGACAATATGGAATTGCTCTAATTAAGTCGTTGCTGTGTTCAACTATCTCAATTCAAATGTAGTTTCACAATATAGATCGATAACAATACATATTATAAAATATAACTTGATAATTCAGGATAATGTGAATCAGTTTCTATGAAAAAATCACACTCCCTATGAAGGTTCCATATTTCAAAAGCACTCAGAGTAATAGACAGTTTACATTGGTGAACAATATTTTAATGAACTATGTTTAATATTCAATAATATTTCATACAATATTCCATATCAATTTGAAGGTTGAGTTTGAACTTAAGACCTCTAATCAAGATTGAAATGGGAACATGAATTTAATATTTATTTGTTTGGCTCAAGAACATACATGAAATTTATGTACATACATGAAAATGGTTCACATAATGTCACTGATACTGGCGATGGTATTTAGAGGGCTGAGATTAATGTCATTTGGTACAGTACTATTCAATTATGAGATTAGCTCATCGTTACAATTAGACATCGCTCATACAACCGAAATAGAATGGACAGTGAGCGAGCGTCACTGGAATTTGACACTGTTACGTGATCACACAGGACTCGAGCCTTGAATAACTGAAGTCAGTTCTGGTTATAATGTACTTCCGCAGTGGTCTCTTTCTAGTTTTGGACCTAAATAACTGTAATTGTATGGAAATCACTAGAGAGATAGATTCATTTAGCCTATTAATTCATCTATCGCTATAATAAATATATACAAAATTAACATTCTACCTAATAATTATGAAGAGTTTTGACCTAAAATATAAAATAAAAATTAACATCTTACAACATAAAATGATATTATTATTATTATTATTACTTGCTTATGGCTTTTCTGGCGGAGAGACCCTCTCGAGTGTTCTGCCTCGCCGAGTTATCCCAAATTCCCCAATAATTTGGGAAACATGGTGAACTTATTGGTTAAAAAAAGATACATCAATTTGAATTTCTGTTCATCATTCTGAAAAAAGACTTCACAATCGAAACCTGTTAAATAAATTCACAGAATGACAGAAACACAACTTGAAGCTCATGAACTCATAAAACAAGAATTGACATTCAGCAGTATTCAACTTTGACGGCAAATTTATAAATAATATATTGTAAATATCAACACATGAAATAATCGAACGAAAGTCTTATTTTACAGTAATGAATATTTGTATGAACCATCTTCAAAATGTAGCGTCCCTCTTGAAGCTGAGCCTGTGATAAGGAATCTCTAATAGCTTCATGCGACTGATATAAATAACTCATTATTTATAAGTTATTTATATGGAATATTTACATCGATAATCAAACTCAAATTGTAAGCTCACAAGAGAAAACAATAGAGTTGAAACGAAGGTTGGATAAGTAACAGGATCTTATGTTAAAAACTCAGTTTGTATCTCATATCGGTTTGTGGAACCTGTGGATTTTGTACTATCTCTGTCTAGGTCATTGTTGTAATTCTCTTTACACGTCATTCATTGTATCACCCCCAACTTCATAACAGTTGGGATAAATTTGAAGAGGATCAGTTTTTTAATTATTGATGATTTTGCATTTAATTATAAATTATTAATGATAATTATGAATGGATGTAGTGAGCAAATAATTATGAATGAATAACTCACGCATGAGTGTTTTAGATTAACTAACTCATCGTGAGTGAAATAAGATAAATGATGATAATCTCTCAGTTTTTTCATTTGGTATCGACATTGGTATTGATTACTACTTTTTTTCAAGCAACAATGATGAACAAGAGCTATTTCGGTGTAATATTAATCAAACAAATTCAAAATCTCAGGTAGGAGCTTCAGCCAAGTTTCAGCAGTGGGAAAAACTTTTTTATCCAAGCCATAAAACTTTCCTCGCTGTAATCTTCTTGTCCGGAAGTAGGAAGACAAACCTTTTATCCAGATAAAAAATCTGCTATTACCGAGCAGTTTTTTCAGTTTGATGAGCAACAAAGGAGTCATCCCAGCAGGATTATCCGAAGATTGCACTTCAAGTTCACTCTACTTTTCTCAGTCTTCATATGGATATTGCATACTATAAGGAATTCGAATTGAAACGGATTTTCCAATCTGGATTATTTCATCCAACGCTTTGACCAAAACTATTTGATCTTTCCTCAAAACTGATTAAGCGTTTCGAAGAGGACGGTTGAATGACAATCATAGAGATTTGAAGATAAATCTCTCACATATTGAATGCTGATCACACCATTTGACAAGGGAATTGGACTGATGTGGATGTTCCAATTGTAAGGATTGCTTTTGAACCATTTTATCCAATGTATTGATTAGAATATTCCACCACTTCACAACTACTATCGATCAGTCGTTTTGGAGAGGACGATTAGATGAGAAAAATAGAGATTTGAAGATGAATCTCTGCATTATTGAATACTGATCATACTACTTGACAAGGAAATGAGATTGATGTTCTAGTTTCAAGTATTTCATCCACTGTTTTGACCAACAGTATTTGATCACAACATTATTGATCAGTTATTTTGAAGAGGATGATAACAATAGAGATTTGAAGATGGGTCTTCGCCATATATTCCATGAGATAAGACCGGAAGACAGCTATTGCAAGTTTCGTCGACTTACTTGAGGCTGGGTATCAATCATGCCTAGCCTTAGCCAAGGAGCCTACACTTCCGTCTGCTGTGCCTACCTCGCTTCAGACAAGGCAATGCTCGCTTCAATCAGAAACAACGGTAAAGTTACCTGCCGTGACGGGACTCACTTCTCTAAGTAAAGCATTAACTTGCTCGTATCTCCACAACCGTGCCGTATCCAATTTCATACGAATTATCTTTGATTATAAGTTTTCACATTAACGTCAGCCAACTTATAACAATGACAAGTTTTCCTAGTTCATTGCTAGAAACTCGGCTCCTAATGTTGTTTTAATCTTTGGAATTATATTCGTGAAAACTTCATTTTGTAGCTCCATGATGTTTTGTTCGAAGGAAGAAATAGGGAGTCCCTTTACACGTTTGGGAGCTTGATAATTACATTGCATTTCCTTTATTTGTAGTTCGTAGCTCTCTTGTTAAGGTTTTCCTCATTAATATTCGTTCTGAAAAACCTCTTTGCTATAGTTTTTTTCTTCCACAGAGAAAATTTAGTACTGATACGTTCAGTTCCCCAAAATTCAATTGAATTCGATCCTCGTGAAATGACGTAATTGCATTGACGTCGGATTCGTTTATCTTCTACAATTATTACCGATTAAGGAAACACGGCGTTATTTTAAATACGTGATTGAACGTGACTTCACCATAAATGGTTTAGTCAGCCGACTGAAATTCAGTACAATATTATAAGGAAATAACATATTATTAAGGTTCCTACTATCTAATTCACGATAGTGAAATTCGAGTGTATCTAGAATACATTATATTTATTGATTATGAAGGTTCCAATTAAGAAATTCATATTTCATCGAGATTTGTAGAAGTGAAGTGATTCTTGAATACAACTAAAAAGATTATATTATTTGAATACAAGGAAAGATGAGAAAAACTAGTAAATTGAATGTGTACTCAATCCAGGCTTTCCAGGGTAATTTGATGAGTAATTTTATTTAAATTTATGGCAATTTAGAAGTCATGTAGGCTAATACAGGTAAAATGTATGCGAGAACAAACTAGAATATTGGATAGCACGGCGCACTATGTAGTGAATTGATACAGCTTATGTGTGTCTGCCTTTTCCCTGTATCACACAGGAATCATAAATTCTAAATTCTCATTCTAGAAAACTAGCAATTGGATTATATTAATATTATAATCTAATCTAATATAGGTAGGCTGCAATGACATGCATTGGGGTGGGCAACATGGACATGATTGATTTGACTGATAGTGGACATATATCATTGAATTTAATCCTGAAATTTCCTGATCAGTCGAGCCTCGTTAACTGTACTAATTTGATATGTCTTCAGTTCAGATAACGGGAAACTCGAATAATACGGGAATTTCAGTGATTGACTTAGCTTGTGGTCTGTAATCACAGTATTAATGGATTCGACAGTGAATCAATTATGTACTCAAGAGTCACCGATGTACAGCGAATGCTAGACTCAACGTTCCACACGGGAAACCCCATACTATCAGATTTTACTGGACATAAAAGTATTTTAATAGACATCCTACCGTACCTATTTGATTTCCCTTCTGTGGAGTGTGTTGACTATAGTTCGAATAAAACTAGTTTTATTGTTATAGTTAACTAGTTTTAAAACAAGTTAACTATAAATGTTCAATCGCCAAAAACATATAACTCAATGGAATGAAGAATTCGCACAGCAGTAGCCAGTTAAATTGATATTGGTTGTGGTATTTATGTGATGGTTTCGGTATTCATAGAGTATCAGAATTATAAATAAAGTCATGATTATCACAAACGTTGATCAACTTTTTCATCGTTCTCGTCGATCAAATATATTCATCTTCAAGTTTAGAATAAGAATGTGCTCCTACTCGTGAGTTATTCAAGGTTTAATTCAATTAATCACTTGTCAAATGAAAAATTTGCTACATATATTATTCATGAGATTATTTGAGATTAAATGACTCTCCCAGTGGCAGAGGCCAGTCTAATCGGTGAGATTAGATAAGAGGCATCGCCTACCACCCCTGTTGTAACGGTGACCGGCTCCTCTAATAATACAAAAATTTATGAGCTTCTAAATCGCTTCCCGGTGGTTCGGAACCCACCTAAAGCTGTAGGTCCATTCATCTCTCATCATCATCATCCTTCCTATTACCCACGCACAAGCTTAGAGCTTATGGGCATCATCCATAGAAAAAAATTGCATTCAATGCAAAGATATTATTATTTATACTTCTAGTTGCATGAGGAAAATGGTGTTCGTTCAGATCAATTACTTAATTTCAACCTTTTCCCAAGTCCTTCTGAAAGTTTTGTAGAACAGGAAGAAGACGGACTCACACTATTAGACATGAATAGGACTGAATACTTTGCAATAAAAACTACTTTATTTATTGAACTCCAGTGTAGGCACAAACAAGGCAATGATATTAGATATCTCTAAAATACGAGACAGTTTTCTTAGGTCCACCTTTTCCTTTATTATAGGACCTCTAACTTTCATGATGCAACAGGCCTCTTGTGCTTTCTCGGACATCATAAGGTCTCAAAAGGTCTTGTCCAGTTGGAAAAAATCAATGTCAATTATAGGATTTGAACGAACTCTATTATTCAATTGTCATCGTCAATGATGAGATTACAACGAACTCCCTTTTTTCAGTTCTCAACAGTGGTGTGACCTGCACTGGAATAGAAGCGAATGATTGAAGGATATGTGGGAAGTGAAGTGACAGTCTCTCACAGGCCCGAACCGGGACGATTTTAATCTGGAAATTGCGAGTAGTGTCCGTTGTGCGACGAACGCTGGCTCGCTCGGCCCAAGTAGTGCTCAAGAGAGAGGGATGCTGACGCACAGTTTCAGGCGGGAAAGGAAATTTTGTGGACGGGAAAGTGCAGGCTTCACTTGACACACAGCAGCGTCGAAAGGGGAACGTGATACTATAATAAAACGTCGTTGAGCCGACCGAATCGTCTCGGACAGAAGGGGATGCGGAGGGGGGGATCTTTTGGAATTTGGCTCACGCAGAGTAAATTGTCAGTACGTGGCCTCCCGGGAAGATCCTCGTACCCGCACCGCACTAACCGCCAGCCAGCACTATCCCTTCCAACAAACATTCTTGCTTGAACGATTTATTCAGATGGCACGGCTACCTACAGCTCGACTCAGCTCACTCTAATCACCCATCTCGGCCCCTTAGGGTGTTCGCCCGGAAAATGCATTCCTCAATCATGTCAACAGCACCATCCCGTCCCAGCAAGACCGTCACAGCACTGATACTTCTAGATTTCTATCAAGTCCAGGGTTGAGAAGCTCAATGAAAGAGTTGCAACTCTATGATATCCTACTTCATTCTTGAAAATATCTTGATAAAATAGAGGAGTTTTCAAGTTGGATCCCAAGAAAATCACAATTTTTCCATGCATATCATAATTTATGTTTTCACAGTCTTTGTGCCTGTATTTGGTGGCTTGGTGAGAGCGGTTGCTGAGTGATCATGTGGTTGAGTCACGAACATTCAAGACTGTTCTTGGATGGGTGATTGACACAAAAAATAAGATGAGGTGGAACCTACGACACAGTCTTAGAGAATTAAGTACTTGGGACTCAACTTGAAAGCTGAGGCCTATTAATTCATTTATTCAGTAATGTGCAAATGATACTTATTCATTCAAAATTGTTTTCCAAATAAAAAATAACAGTTTTAATCTGGTTTATGTAGCGTATTTCACTCTCAATTTCCACTCCAAAACCATGAATTCATAGAATTTTGAAAGTCCTGTTATATAGAACACAAGAGACCAACACAAACTAGACTTGGAAGTTTATTGTAGATTGTACCGTGCAATGACTGACTTATTATTCTACAATGACAATTTGGAAATGAGCAATACATTCTTTGTGTTCGATTCCAATAATTGAAGGGATGTATTTCTATACATAAAAAGAATTATTCTTATCAACTCATAATAACAGAGTTCACATAGTAAGATCAATCAAAACAATGTCTTTTGATACTCCTGCAGAATTAATCATTGGAACACTTGGCTGAGAATGGATGTTGAAGTTTTAATCAGCAAAAATAATTTTTCTCACTCATCAATGATCATGAATCTACAGACCATACGATGGAATTGTGGAAACGATTTGAAGTATGTCACGTAATTCGGGAAATGAGCTATACTATTGAACAAGGAAAACTCTTCTGAAAAAGGTTTGGAAAACAGAAGTGTATCAAAATCACTTTTAACAAAACTGTTGGAAATTCATTTGAATTTGCTCTGAATACCAGTTCCGCTTCATTCGTACAATCTGGAACGTAAATTCATTTTTCTGGCTTTTTTTCAAGTAGAAAAAACAAGGATAGAGGTTTTAATCAACCTTGATGATATTGCAATATCCATTGCTGATGATGAAGATAAAATACGGACCGGTATTTCTATATATTTCTATACGGACCCTATTATTAATCTTGTATATTGTAGATGCTCACATGAATAGTTTTGAAACTCCACTGAATGATTGATAAATGATGAAGTTTGTTGTAGAGGATATATTATTACTGCATTGTTACATTATCATAAATACCTATAATCGCGGCCTCAAAATAAGGCGGCTGAGATATTTTAAGCTGTTGTCAAGTCATGCCAGCTGACTATCTTTTCTCTAATAATGCAGGTGAGTCGACTATGACGCTTAATAGGCAACGCTGGAAGCACAGCGTTGTCAATCTGTTATCAGTTGCAAGCAATTTTCGACATTCCCTTGCATTACCAGTTACATATCTGACAACAGCGCAAAATTTCTCAGTCGCCTAATTTCACGGCCGCTACTGTAAGAATAAACCGGATAAGCGTTCCACTGTAAATATTACTCCTTGTTATGTTTGTAAATGGAATCTAATACAAGGCCTAATGTTAGTTCTAAGCAATTATAAGATTATAAAATAAGACGTTAGTTGCTTGATCTAGATTTGAAAGTATATATTATTGTCTGAATAATTAAGTAAGCCATTAGTGAGGTTGAATCTAGAAATTGAGAAACTCGTTTGGAATCCGGCCAATTTGATAGCTTCAAACATTGTACGGTCTGGAGATTGGAATAATATCCAATGATATTATGGTTTTGGAGCCTGATCATCTCTGGGAGAACTGGTCAAATTTAGCATGTTCTCATTTTGTTGGAGAAGGAAAAGCATCTCAACAGTATAAATAATTAATAATAAGATTCCTTACTCTGGAAATCCATGGAAGTTTCAAACAAGCTGTAAGTTAGAGTATTCAACACTCATTAACACCAATCAACAATACACGATATTCAGAACCAAAATCAAAAAACGCCGGTATAGTATGAAACAATTCTAAAAATACAGAGTTCACAAAATAGAAAGTTCTCAATTATAAAACAATACAATAATTAGAAGTTGTACTCCATTCATAAATCATGATATATGCCTTTTCCTCAAAGAACGAATTCAGAATATATCAAAATGGAAGATGAAACCGAAAATAGTAGTTTCATAAATCAGTAGTTTTTATAAAAATTAAATTCATTATGTATTAATTGTATCCGTGTATTCTACCTTAATTGCAAATATTACTCACTGATATCAATGTTTTTATAAATGGATAAAAAATTTTAAAATATACCGTACAATAAATATAAATTTATACCGCTATAATAAATTTTGCACTACGATAATAATTTGAAAAGACGACTGTTTTGAACAATTGAAATAATTAATTTTGAGTTTATTATTTCAATTTCATCCACATACACACACGTTTATCTAAATATCATCAATATTTTGTTATCATTTCACTTGAACTGATTTCAATTTAATTAATCTGATTTACAATAATTTCGATGGACAATGCAGCATTCAATAGAATGAGGAGAAAGTTCATTCCGTGTTTCCCGTGATCGACCTCTCCTATAAATTTGATTTATTACTCTACAGTTTACAGGATATACACTCAGATCGTGCAATCGCTCCCCAATAAATGGGATGTTTGACATATGAAACCATATTGATAAATGATACAGTTCCAAAAAAATGCATCACTGGAAGTATTGAAAAAAGGGTTTTCGACCTTACTTTTCATGTTTCCACGATTTACATAAAATCCACTCTAATATGAACAAACAATTCAAATAATAATGATTGATTACTTGGTTTTTAAATGTTATCTTCTATCTCCGACACAATAATCTATGATTCTCTGAATATTTTATTATCAATGTGGTATTAATCACATAACGGTTTATTAACTGAAACACACTCTTCAGTCTGGTCACTGATTAATTCATCATGATATAACTTAATTTAATTTTTCAACGAAAATCAATGGACAATCATTTTCATTTCTTACAATATATTATCCCTGCAGCAAAGATGATTAATTTTAAATGGAAACAAACAAGAACTGCGGTAGGAATGGTAGAAAGTGCAGTAGGAATATAGGCAGTAGGAGCCTACTAATTCGATTAGTATTTGGAACGTAAACTGGGAAAAAGTTGATGAAAACCACTCTCAAACTATTAGATATTTAGTGAGATAGGACTGATCAGGAAGTAGGCTATTGAAAAAATGCCATGCTATTATTCACATCAGTCTCTAACTGAACGAGGATGTGAGAAAGACTGTTAAGCGTTGATAGATACGCCCAAGAGGTGTGAATATTGAGTGAGCTAGGAAAAAGGATATTGTGATGGCACAGAATAGGCCGAAAAACCCAGAAGGGTTTAATCGCTTTCTCTCTCACAGTCCATTAGAAGTCGTCCATCTTCTTGTGTGCTATCGTCTTTTTCAACGACATGAGAAACTTCACAGGTTGCTGAAGAACAGACTAATGTTCGCTGCTCACAGAATTTGTTCACGTCAAAAAAGCTCCAACTGATTTCCTGAATAGAATAAATTCCAGGCACGGGTTTTTTTGTAAATCCAATCGAGATGCCAACCTAGTTGAGTGTTTCAGAATAGCTTTTTCGGGGTAATTCTATATCAATTATCTCACGATATAAATACGTTTTTTAGTAAATTCAATCTAGAAATGTTAACCTAGGTGGTTGAGTGTTTTAGAATAGATAGCTTTTTCGAGAGTAATTCTATATCAATTACCTCATGATTTAAATACATACTCGTAGTTTATATTAAAAATACCTTATACATGAATTCAATTCAGATTAGCTCATTTTGATGGAAAAACAGAAATATTCTACTAGCATTTTGAATAATTGAATTAGACTTTCAAGATACAGAAAAACTCATGACAAGAAACTACAGAGCATGAGGAATAGCTTATGCCTTTGGGGACTGACCAACTGCAACTCGCTAGACTGTCATTTGGTAATAGAGACCATTTTTAGTGCCTGATATACTGATAGTGTCTACTACAGTTATCACATAACTATTATACAAATATAATCATATCAATAATTATTGATTCTCTTTCAAATACAACTGGATCTCAATTACCTGATTAAAAACACTATTCACTATCAATTTATCATTAATACAAACGAATGAATTCTACATCAGCGCCCCATATTTTTTCTTCAGGATATAAAATTTTCTATTAAGATTGTTTTCCAGGAAATGAATATTATCATGCCCTATGTTTTATTGTATGTTCTATTGCTGAGCTGTTTGAATTACATATCGAAAAATGAAACAACACCCAAGTACCATGACGACGTCTATCCATACCTCATGAACTATACACAGCATTATAAAGAATTGCCTGGATGAATCTTTTGAAAGATATCTATTATGAAATAAAAATGATATGAGTGGATGATTCTCCTCTGAATGATTTGATTGCGTTCCTCCTAATATCAAGTCTTTCAAATGGAATAATTATAATTGATTGTGAAAAGGAATATTGATGTTGAAAGGCCTTATTGAGGAATTATGAGACTGTTTGCCCTTTTAGGAATTAAGAGATGTGGTAAAGGAAAGAACATAATATGAACAAACTTTCTTCCCATTTTCCCACTGTCCCCATGGGATGTTTTGTTTAGTTCGGCATATTATTCCAGTTGTGGAATAATATGAACATGTTATTGGTCATAGTTCTTGTACATGTCAATGAGTAGAGTTGCATTTTGTACTCTATGAATGCGTACTTATTGTACATGTCAAGCAGTTATGTAATTATGCTAGCATTCTATACAAATTGTGCAACAGAGAGAGAAGTACTTTAATTGAGCAGAGTTATCGGAAAACGCCTCCAGACATACTTTCTCTACTGGAGTGGGATTTATATGGATCATATATCACATGATATGGCAGGATTACTAGTGATACGGTAATTCTACCAACATCGTACTCAACTTTTCCTTCCAGTAGGAATTCTGTATCCTATCCACCCAAGGCGTATATTCTCGGCAACTTTATGATGTGAAACACACGCTAGGGAGTAACGTTTAGCTTGTTAATATGGATATAGTCCAGTAGATAAATGTATTCTCAACCGTATTCAAACTCTTTGACAAGTTGAAAATTCTAAGTGTATGATTAGAAAGCGCTTCTCCCTAAATTCGATGAGCTTTTTATCAGTATTTCTAATCAGTCGCAGCAAATCTGCATGAGAAATCACTGTGCTTTGATGAAAATATTGATCAGGATACAGTATCTCAGAAGTTGATAGATTTTTTAAGGCCGTTTGCGCGAAATTCCAATAGAATTCTAGTATTGTGAAATGACGTCATTGATTGATGTCAGATTCTTTAATTGGTTCTCGCTTCATTGGGTCCGTTAGACCACATTATTTGACGGAGGTTAAATTCAGTTCGATCTTTGTGCGGCTGGCCGTTAGACTATTTATTTTGCGATGTGAGACCACCTCAACATTCAACTGCGAAATTGATTATTTGATTCTTCTACATACGTGAAAATAAATTGAGAACACCTAATAGTGTGTATAGAGTCGTAATACTACCTTGCTCAGAATGGCATTTGGCTCGAATAATCCATTTGAAATTATGATTCCTCTAGAACAGGGATTTATCATAAAAACAATGCGTATAATGACACAAAATATTTTCTGGGAAAAATTTTATGGATCATAGTAGATAATTTGTCTACTAATGGTATGGAACTTCATTGAAGAATGTCATTCAATTAAGATTCCCACCTTATTAACTGCATTTTCCTTAACCATTAAAATATTAAGAACCCTGTAAGCATGATTTATTGTCATTTCAATTAATAATGAATCGAGCGAAACTCTCGATTCACCAAGATGTAAAGTATCGTTATGGGCCAGTAAATTTCTCATTCTCAATAATTCTCTATCAATGATAATTCGCCCTTGTTCAAATTTATCTAGAGAAAATGTGGAATTCCTCTGTAATCCTATCATCCCTAACTTTCTCATTACATGTTTACAACATCGTTGCCTCCTTGTTAGCTCCTGATATCATTTCTCATATTTATGCAATCGTTATTTCAAACGAAGTACCAATCGAATACAGTAAAGAACTATTATAGTGGAATTCATTATTGAATAATCCAAATTATTATATCAGATAAATATTAATCACAATGAACAAACATTACTATGGTTGTTATGTTGAATGCTAAGCTGGATATAGAGATTCTTTTACATGAAAGACCAATTATTGACATCCTGTGTCTCACGGAGCATTGGCTGAGTGATAAAGAATTGAATCTCCTCTCTCTACCCAATTTTACACTGAAACCCCAATTTAATAGAAAAGTTAAAATTCGAGGTGGATCTTGTATATTTGTACGTGATGAAGTGATTAAAAGTTGTAAAATTAGGACAGATTTACTCTCTTCAGCTGTTGAAAGCGTTTTTGAAATCTCTTCTGTAGAGTTGAAACTTGAAACAATTGCACAAAAATTAATAATGATATGTGTTTACAGAGCTCCAAACACTGATTTTGAAGTTTTTATTGAACTACTTCGATCCGTTCTGTCTAAAGTCTCTAAAGAGAAAGGCAAAATTGTGTGTTTATGTGGTGATTTTAATGTGGACTTTTGTAAGGAAGACAAAAACAAGAGTGTTTTCAAAAATTTACTTCTATCATTTAACATGAACAAAATAACTAATGGACCTACAAGAATAACTTCGAGTACAGCTTCAGAAATCGATTATATTATTTCAAACTATCCATTAACTCTTTGCAGAAGTGAAACGATCCCATGTTCCTTCTCAGATCATGACGGAAGTATTGTCAACTTCCTAATACAAGAATCAAATTCTAATTTCAGTAAGACGAATAGATTGAAACTTGGAAAAAGAAAAACTGTCCGCACTATCAATCAAACGAATATTAAAACTCTAAATCAAGGCTTATCAAAGGAGAATTGGCACTCTGTGTTTGGATGTAACAACGTTGAAAACATGTTCAATAATTTTATGTCTACCTACATTAATCACTGCAATCATTCAGTTCCTGAAAAATCAGTAGGCAATACACGAAGGAATCAGCTTGTATGGATTACTCCAGGTATAAAAATCTCCAGTGACAGAATAAAAACCTTGAGCTTAATATTAAAAAACTCATCCATGAATGACGAAATGACTTACATAATTACAAATTCAGGCGCTAGAGTCATAAGCTTGGTGGAATATCTAAAAATATACAAATCTATATATAGAAAAGTTCTTAAGACAGCCAAAAGAATAGCTGCTAGAAAATTCATAAAAAATTCCGAAAACCAGGCTAGAGCAGTCTGGAAATTAGTTAGAGCTGAATCTGCCAAGAATAAAGTACCGACATCAGAGACATGTATAGCTAATGATTCTGGAATTTTAAAAACAGGAAAGGAGGCTGCCAATTTATTAAACAACTATTTTGTTAATGCACCACTCAAAATACAGAGAACAATGACAGGATTGAGTAGTATGAACAAATTTTTGGATTTCTTCTCCATTAATGAACAACATGATATTCATCTCAATCATTTTGATCCGGTAAGTGTTATAGAACTTGGAGAGATAATAAGGAAACTTAAAAACAAGAGATCCTATGACTGTTTCAATATTTCAAACAGTTTGGTGAAACAAACAGCAGAGTATATCTTGGAGCCTCTTTCATTCATATTCAATAAATCAATGGAAATTGGTTATGTTCCATCTAAGTTGAAACTATCAAAAATAGTTCCTATTTACAAAAAAGGCCGACATGAACTTCCAGAGAATCATCGGCCAAATACCCCTATAATCCAAATACCCCTTCTATAGGTGGTCAGTGGACGAATGGTAATAATAATAATAATAATAATAATAATAATAATAATATGGTATGATATTGTACAGGTTTTATCCCGACCTTATACATCAACTTTTACGTCGTTTACTATTTGCTGAATGATGACTCTGCTATATCAATCCGCTTTCAATCCGCTATATTCAACAACTATTTTCAGCGCATCAACTTTGCTTGAAACCATCAATGTTGATCAATTGTGCTGCGCTGCGGTTGAACTAACAAGCGCGGCGAAAATTAATAATAAGCGGAATGCATTGTTTGTGGAGCACACACACTGGCCATGGATGATTTTGAAGCCAACCTATAATACACATCAGCAAATTCTGAGGGAAGAAAATAGTACTGCGTGAAGTTTGTGAGCAAAATATTACTTGTATATATTTGCATGATTGTATTTGGGAATAGCCTATGCGGTGGCGCTGTAGCTGGGACAGGAGTCCCATATTAACAGCGAATATGCAAATTGGTCCTCCTCCTACTCCTCCTCTTCCTCCTCTTCGTACCCCTTTCTCATCCCATCATCCGGCTTTCCTCACTCCCCCACCCTCCATTCACCTCCTGACCGGGACCACCTTCCCCGCAGTCCATATCATTTGTTAGGCAGGCTAATTGGATGACCGTACCCTAGCTCACCGCTTCCCATTCTAAAGCGTCAAACTGCAACAACAACGATAAAACTTTTTTATTTATAGCAATTTAATTTAATTGAAATAAACGTTGAAATAATGGAGACCGGTGCCTCGGCACACCAATAGGGTTAACTAATTATTCTGTTCTTATTGTTGTGTTTGTTTGCAATTCATGAGACAAAACTTCAATGTCGCTCAAACACTTCGTCATACGACGCAGCTCATTAAAATGCACTTCATCCGCTCTGTTTTGTCAGATTGCTAAGTCCGATCAAAGAAACTTTATCCAGAACTTCAGCACCTTTAATTAGAGAAATGAATTTGAAATGAAGAAGTTCCATCTTCAGCTTTAAGTCATTCTACATTGATCTTGCTTTTGAGGTTTCGCAATTATTATCAACTTTGATATTATCATCCTTTAGGACTCAGCTCGATATCATCCACGAGTAGCGTATAGAAAGACATCTCACAGAGATGTCTACAGATCCCTCAGATCTCACTCTGAGAGATAAGTTACATGTATTCCTTAAATGATATACTTTTTCATCTTAGACGTAGGTGAAAATGATGCTATGAATTTGTTATGTATTTATTTCATTTGTGAAATTCTTAGAAGCCGAGTTAACAAGTTTCTCTTTGAAAAGTCATTTCAGATGAGACATGAGAGGAAGAACCAATTGATTTTTTCTGTGACAAAAAGTGATTCATGTGCAATCCAAGAATAGAATAATATGATAGTACAAAAGTGTTCTTGTTGAGTGAGTCTCATTTCTGAGAAATCCACATGACTCAATTTCATTCTTCTGCCCAATTACTTTACTCACCCAATTTTCACGAACAACCTGTATTTTGCAACACGAATATTCCAACCAAATCAAAGTGGTTCAGTTACTGTGTAAAGTCAAATATTTACGTTTTTATAGCTACTTTATAACTTGGAGAACCTAGATTTGACTGGATTTGAATAAGTTCTGTTCTCATATATCGAATGAATGAAGAATCGGACAAGGATATGAGTTCTATGATTTGGGTTTCTAATTGAATGTAATGCTAAGAAGGATATGAATCTGCAATCTGACAATATAGACTAACATCCGGTACAATATATCTTCTCATATTCATCAAGGTTGATGGAGAGTTATTCATTGAAGATTCTTGATAGAATTTTGACAGTCAGAAGTTTTTACTTTGATACATGAAAATTATTTCATTAAAATTTTGATCCATGCTAGATACATTGGTTGATTAATTGAAGAATCAGTCAAGTCTTGAATAAACTTGCAGACATAATGACGTTCAAATTAAAATAGAAAGTTTCACATCTACATGACCCCAACCTTCTTAAAGATTCAGTGTGGCAATATTATTGTCGATATCTTTCTAAATGTTTTTCTATTCAAAATTCTTTCCGAATTGAAGAGACTATCAATTATTCTTCTTGAATCATCATTTAACTTATTTACTAAATTATTATTTGCAACAATGCTTTCTCATTCATTCTCAATCAGAACTTTCTCATTCGATTCTAATTTATTTATTATCTTATCGTAATGTTCCTTAATCATCTGCAACTAAGTTACCAGTGAAGCAGTAAATCTTTCAATATTTCTTCTATCTTTATTCATCATAAATATATAAATAAATATATATATATATATATATATATATATATATATATATTGTAACATTACTGTGTTGTAGGACAAATGTGTAACGATATTATTTTTATGTTGAATGTCCCGTGACGTCAGGATCAAGGAAATATAGTCAAATGTGTCATAAGAGAAGGGAGAGCTAAGTGATGGACTATAGTCACGCAAAAAAGACAAGATCTCAATCCACTTACGTAACACACTTGGCTAAGCATACTCCTTACGTGACTGGGCATGTCAAAATTTGGCCTTGCAAGGGCTCATCCAGGATACTGATATTTTCGTAAATTAAATAAATTTAATGTATCAATTGGGATTGCCAAGACAGGTGCAAGAACGACTAGAAAACCCAGTAATTAGGTGAAAACTTGGAGTATATTCTCCTGTTCCTTTAGAACACACAACTTGAACAATTAAATGAATTTTACAAGTTTCATTAATAATTGTTAATAACAATAAATAGCTTGTTACAAAATTTATATTTTCGGTAGAGCGTGGTGTGGGTATTTTGCCTGGCAAATAAGATTGTACAAAATCTCTAAAATTATGAATGTCTTAAATACTAGACCATGAGCTCATGTTTCTATGCTTCACGCAGTATGATAATTTTTCCCCACTATTTCACTTTAAAAGAGGCTTTTCACGCCTTTGGCCAAAGGATTAATAAAACGGATCACTCACAGTATTGGCGATGCTTCGACGTTGGTTACCGTATCCTGGTTTAGGCAGCCATCTCAGGGGTAGATTGGATTCCGTGTGTCATCTCACGATACTGCTTGGCTCTGGACCATGGTTTATAACATTTCCGCGACTTTACATGAATTTAATCAATTATACATTGCCACAGCTTAATATATCACAGCTTGAAAACATTAAGATTGAAAATGAAACTGATTACATTTTAAAACAGTTAAACTGCACGTATGTGCTCAAAAGTGACTGCTCTCTAAGGAGTCTCAAACGGAAGAGAGTTACCCTTGCTAAAATTCAAGGAAACAGAATTTTCAATAGAACATTCTAGAATTTTTAATGAAATGCTGGGCTGTGATTGGTCAATTTAATATCGTGTTTTTTGACGTCAGTACAATGCACAAAGTAGTTCCAACATTTAGCTACAATAACCATTTAAATAATATGCGATATATTATATATAATACAAAATAACATATAGGACATTAAAATCCTTTCAATTTTTATTTTTATTTTTGGAAGATGCCTTTAAAAATATTCTTTACTTTTCAACTCCACTGCCAAATTCAAAAGGTGAACTGAAAGTTTATTGCTAAATTAATATACATCCAAATGTTTTATGCTATAAAAATAACTGACTCCTAAAATAGTATAATCTCATATACAACAAATATTTCCAAAATATATTGCTATGTTCGTGAAACCACCGAAGATATGAGACCTGTATATACATTATTTCACCGGCTTGGGATGATATTTTTGGTGAGTACAAATAATAATATGCATTATTTAATAGCAAGTTAACATATGTGGATTAAGTATTTATACATTTTATAAATAATTGATGAATCATAATTTTTCCAATGATTTTATTGGCATTGACATCTTTCAGTAGATGATCCATATAGGCAGTGGTGTGTTTTGATATTTTTGGATGAAGGTTATGGCCATCTTCAAGATTTGGATTTTTCAATTACATAAATTAACATCAAAGAATACAAATAAATATACAACGTGATATGAGTCAGAGACTTTTGGTGGTGAGTCGGAGCTCGCTTCCTTGTTATCATTATTTTATCAATATTGAGTACTGCTAAATTAGGTCAGCTTACCGTTAATTGTGCTATCTATTATAATACCAGCACTTAGTGGTCATTGACAATATTTTATTGAGGCTTTATTTGGTTGCCAGAATTTGTATCGTGACAGAAGCCCCCTATAGTTATATAAATGAGCAAATAAATAAGCTTTTAATAAGCTGCAGATAGAGCGAGTTTGTATAACTATACAAAGAAAACGAGGCAAATTTTCTAAGATCTCACATAACATAAAGAAGGCTCTAAAAAATATGTGAACACAACTGTCTCATATTAGCTTACCTCCCGACTCGAATTCGGTACGGAAACATTCTACGTTACCTACTCATAAGATTTACAGAAGCGTAACATCTAATCATGGCAGTGATTTACACAAAAAATCAAGCATTTAGCTGAGAAAAATAGAGCAAGGATAATACATCTAAAAGAGCAATATGAGAATTCAAAAGTTGGCGGCTAAAACAATACTATGATGACGACATGTCAAACCAAAGAGTATGCCAGGTGTCGAAGGAATCTCTACAAGCGCTGATGCACAAAAGGTATGTGAGGTTATCTCAGATGACACTCGAAAATACAATACAATTCAAACTCATAAGTTCTGCTAGACAATAAATGACATAAATAAGGCTCTCAAACAATTTACACAGATAGATTCACAATAACTCCGGTAACTGATCTGAAGGAAATAGCAGGTAACTTAAATGGGTGCCGACTTGTTTTATCGATTGACAAAGTTATTAGCCTAGGGCTCACAATCGTAATCTGTGGTTTCACCACTTGACTCAATGTTCACTGCCATGCAAACACTTATGGTTACAAATAAATAAACATTCAATAATAATATCAAAATATGTGTTAATCTTAGTTTTAACAAAATTTACTTAATAATACAGGCTACATTATAACAATTTGATTATAAACTTTCACAGCTGTGGAGTATGGAATATATACATGCTGTTCGATTTATGTGGCCTTGGCCTATAGTATGTGTACAATATATCGTCTACGCACAAGTAGACATCATAACATATGTGTTTTTGGTTATGTGCATAACGATGACTTCGTGAAGCTAACAAAAATTCAGATATTTACTAATACTAACAAATATATGATATAATAACATAGTAAGTCTTGGAAAAGAAGGTAATTTCTTACTGATATTTGAAGTTGGTAATAATTTACCGTTAGGATTCCGTTTGGTTTGATTAGAAAATATGGCGATCGTTGGCCATCAATTATTTTATTAACATAACTGTGTATTTTTCTAAAAAGTTCAATATCACTTATTTTGCGTAATTAATACGGTCAGGCGTCGTAGTACATCCTTGGGACGATCTCTGGCTCATGTTAGTTTGAATCCTGTTGTAGAAAAATCACTTTTTTCGTTTATCTCCAAACCGGAAGCATGTGGTTCTTAGGAATAGTATTGTTCATTCTCTATAGTAGGGTTTAATGTTGGCGAGGTTCTCGTACCAAATAGACGAAATATTTCCAGGGTCCTGAAGCTGCTCTTATTAACCTTTCGTATACCAGATGTGGGCGATTTAGGTTATGTTGGCCGGTTGGTTGTGGGTAGTTGATCAACGTCTCAAGAGAGGTTAGGTTTTGGTGTCCAAATTTTACAATCTCCTGACTTTATGGCGGGCTTGAAGCGAGTGTGCCGCCGATGAAAACATGCATAATGCTCGAAAGCTGTCGGCTTTTTATATCGAGCATGCTTCCGATGAAAGCCTGTGTTGTGATACACTCTCCTGTTTATCTTGCTGGACTGCCGTTTAGCTTTGCTCTGGGCTGCCGGAATTTGAACCGTCAGAGTCTTATAAGTTTTCTCTCCTCCTAGTCTTGCGTGATGGTCACCGCTGGAATTTTTCCCTGATGGATCATTTGATTTTCCATTTGTTTTTGATGGTATATTTGTAGAAGGTGGCGGATTATTATCTTTATCAGTATTAGAAGCGGTATTCGGTGATGTGTCTGTTAGACTTAGTTGAGTGTTAACTTCCTGTACAGATTTTTCTTGTGGCTGGGTGGAATCTCTAATCTGCTTTTCCAAATTCTGGTAGGTGATGACACACTCTGTCTTCTGTTTCTCTACTGCCTGTTGTATGTCGGTTACTGGACTTTCAACTTGGGTTTGAGTGGTATTTAGAGATGTGTTAGTTAGGCTTAGTTGAGTGTTGATTTCCTGTACAGATTTTTCTAATGGCTGGGTGGAATCTCTAATCTGCTTTTCCAAATTCTTGCAGGTGGTGATACACTCTGTCTTCTGTTTCTCTACTGCCTGTTGTATGTCGGTTTTGGTTTGTTTTTCAAGATTTTCAGGTTCCTTCCTCAAATTCATCTGCATATCATCCACTCCTTGGTTGGGGCATACAGTAGTGTCATCTAACTGCTTTCTCTCATCCTTCATTTCTCCCTTGATGTCTCTGGTCTCTTCTCTCAATCCTCCATCCGTTTTTTCTATTTGATTATTCATTTGTTTCATGTCCTCTTTCAATTCCTTATCCCACTTCTCCATTCGACTATCCATCTTCTCCATTTGACTAACCAGTCGATTACCTAGCTTCTCGTAGGAATCTTTGAGGTCACTACTTAGTTTAAGTAGGAGGGTGGCCAATAATCTGGAGGTCAGTGGACTCAGTTCATTTTGCGTGAGTTGTGTAGTAGGATTGACAGTGGTAGGTGACGGCATACGTGGAGGCACTTCTGTCGGGCTGACATCTGGTTCCAGGCGGGTGGAAGACAGCTGACGAAGATTTTCAGGGTCGAAGTTGGCGCTAGTGACACTTCCTGCGTCTCGCTCCCTGGGCGCTGTCTCATCAGTGTTGTTTGTTGCCTCGGTGTTAGGTGTGGTCACTTCTCGCAAAGTGTTGTTGTCTCCCAGCTCTATGTAGGATACAGATGAGTTGGCTGAGAGGTTCTCCATGATGGTGAGTTAGGATTTGGACAGCTGGGCTAGTGGTGAAATCCAAGGATGTCGCGGTCCGATGGTGTGAACGCGGCGTGAAGAAGGCGCGGCGTGGAAATAGATGCGGCACGAAGGGTGTATGCGCGGCGTGGAAATGAATGCGCGGCGCGAGTGCGATAGTGACTCAAGTGCAGTGAAATGTTGACCGAAAGGATTAAGTGATAAGTGATATATACAGTGAGACAATAAATTTTCCAAGACTTATTACAAATAAACATGCACAAAATAAACAGGCAATGATAGTTAAATCAATAGATACCTGGTAATTACCAGTAAATAAATTTTTATATATGGTAACTATTAATAAATAGCCCTATATTCAATGCTCATTAATAATCTGGCGATTTTCAAACTATCACATATAAACAATAAATAAACAGTTAATACTCTTAATATTTTGCCTATGATATCGCTTTTTTGGGGATTTTGCTTAAATTAACAAATTGGTTAACAAATTAATAAGCCCCCAAGACCTTAATGCCATTGGTAAACTAATAATATTTTGGTACCTTTAAAGCTTTAATTTCAAGGTTAAATAAGCTAGCTTTCTTAATAGGCTACCTAAAATAATTATTTGAATGATCACGGAATGTGATTCGAAGCAATAAATGCATATATCTCTTTAAATCATTGGCGATATTTCTGAGTATACTCCTCCTCGATGTCTCCTCAGGAATAATTTAATAATGAAATCAATATTCCAATTTATTAACTGCTTTATTAAAGCTTGGCAATTCCAAAAGGTGTATTTTCAATTTCAAAAAGTTTTCAACCATCAACTCTGTGATTTCTGAGTTCAAATTTTTTGGCTTTCTTAATAAAGAAATCCTGTACATCTCCGTCAGGCCGCCATGTTGGGTGCCATGTGTAACGCTCCACGTTATGGTGCCATGTGTAACAGCCCCACGTTGGGCGCCATGTGTAACATTACTGTGTTGTAGGTCATGTGTGTAACGCTATTATTTTTATGTTGTATGTCCCGTGACGTCAGGATCAAGCAAATATAGTCAAATGTGTCATAAGATAAGGGAGAGCTAAGTGATGGACTATAGTCACGCATCAAAGACAAGATCTCAATCCACTTACGTAACACACTTGGCTAAGCATACTCCTTACGTGACTGGGCATGTCAAAATTTGGCCTTGCAGGGGCTCATCCAGGATACTGATATTTTCATAAATTAAATAAATTTAATGTATCAATTGGGATTGCCAAGACAGGTGCAAGAACGACTAGAAAACCCAGTAATTAGGTGAAAAACTTGGAGTATATTCTCCTGTTCCTTTAGAACACACAACTTGAACAATTAAATGAATTTTACAAGTTTCATTAATAATTGTTAATAACAAAAAACAGCTTGTTACAAAATTTATATTTTCGGTAGAGCGTGGGTGTGGGTATTTTGCCTGGCAAATAAGATAGTACAAAATCTCTAAAATTATGAATGTCTTAAATACTAGACCATGAGCTCATGTTTCTATGCTTCACGCAGTATGATAATTTTTCCCACTATTTCACTTTAAAAGAGGCTTTTCGCGCCTTTGGCCAAAGGATTAATAAAACGGATCACTCACAGTATTGGCGATGCTTCGACGTTGGTTACCGTATCCTGGTTTAGGCAGCCATCTCAGGGGTAGATTGGATTCCGTGTGTCATCTCACGATACTGCTTGGCTCTGGACCATGGTTTATAACATTTCCGCGACTTTACATGAATTTAATCAATTATACATTGCCACAGCTTAATATATCACAGCTTGAAAACATTAAGATTGAAAATGAAACTGATTACATTTTAAAACAGTTAAACTGCACGTATGTGCTCAAAAGTGACTGCTCTCTAAGGAGTCTCAAACGGAAGAGAGTTACCCTTGCTAAAATTCAAGGAAACAGAATTTTCAATAGAACATTCTAGAATTTTTAATGAAATGCTGGGCTGTGATTGGTCAATTTAATATCGTGTTTTTTGACGTCAGTACAATGCACAAAGTAGTTCCAACATTTAGCTACAATAACCATTTAAATAATATGCGATATATTATATATAATACAAAATAACATATAGGACATTAAAATCCTTTCAATTTTTATTTTTGGAAGATGCCTTTAAAAATATTCTTTACTTTTCAACTCCACTGCCAAATTCAAAAGGTGAACTGAAAGTTTATTGCTAAATTAATATACATCCAAATGTTTTATGCTATAAAAATAACTGACTCCTAAAATAGTATAATCTCATATACAACAAATATTTCCAAAATATATTTCTATGTTCGTGAAACCACCGAAGATATGAGACCTGTATATACATTATTTCACCGGCTTGGGATGATATTTTTGGTGAGTACAAATAATAATATGCATTATTTAATAGCAAGTTAACATATGTGGATTAAGTATTTATACATTTTATAAATAATTGATGAATCATAATTTTCCAATGATTTTATTGGCATTGACATCTTTCAGTAGATGATCCATATAGGCAGTGGTGTGTTTTGATATTTTGGATGAAGGATATGGCCATCTTCAAGATTTGGATTTTTCAATTACATAAATTAACATCAAAGAATACAAATAAATATACAACGTGATATGAGTCAGAGACTTTTGGTGGTGAGTCGGAGCTCGCTTCCTTGTTATCATTATTTTATCAATATTGAGTACTGCTAAATTAGGTCAGCTTACCGTTAATTGTGCTATCTATTATAATACCAGCACTTAGTGGTCATTGACAATATTTTATTGAGGCTTTATTTGGTTGCCAGAATTTGTATCGTGACAATATATATATATATATATATTTCGCCATTACCAAGTCACTCGAATAAGGTGATAATCTCCAATTTATTGAAAACGCAAATCGTAACGAACACTCCGCTCTTTTTCACGGCGTATTTTCTCTTTAGCGGGAAATTTAAAAGCCGGATCGGAATGAAATATATGGAAGGCCGTGGCTGGTGTGCTGACCGAGCCGACCCGACCCGGGGGGAAGCAAAGACGAAAAATAGCTTCCCGCGTGGAATTGATAAATTGCTGGATGGAAGGTGACGCATGTGTTGTAGAAAGGAGGCTGGATTCTAAGCCAGCAACAGCTCCTGAATGCAAACAGACTTCCCGTGAATTATGTGACAGTAATCAAACGCGCCCGAACCGTGAAGAATCGTCGAGATTTTGCCTGACGTTGTGTCGGAGAGATGGAGCCAAGTTTCCTTCGCAAAAACAGAGGAAAGTTTGCACCCTTAATGCAAATTCTGGCTCTTCAGGTGATTTATCATCGATACCAATTCGAGGGAACATAATTTGCAATAATACCGGAGCAGTCAATTTGATTGATCAGAGGAAATCAGGCAAAAAATGTAATGAATCATAACTTCTGACACAGTGTCTGGTGAGATGTAGTGATACTTACTCATAATGAAAAAACAAACAAATTATTGTCAAATATCACGATTTTTTATTAATAAAAAATCGTGTCAAATATCACGATTTTTTATTAATAAAATAATTTGACAATAATAATTAATTAATATGATATAATAATTATTTGACAATAATTTGTTTGTTTTTTCATAATGAATCATAGTTGAGCAATAATAATGGGGCAGTCGATTTGGTTGATCAGAGAACATTTAGTTAGTGATGAAATTCGATGACTTATAGTCAAGGACATTGATTTGGATATACCCGATAACATAAAAGGTGCCTTCTTTTTACCCAGTATAGAAGTGTCAAGAAATATTCGGAGGTATAGAGCTGGAGGAAACAAGGGTGTTCTGCTGAATATAACATGGGGTACCTAATCCTAGTTTAAACCCAAAATTTAAACTTTATCACTTTTTTCCAATCAATTCTTATGATTGAACGGATCAGTAGGCTATGTTCTATCAGACACAGGTCCATTTTTGTGATTATCGTGTCAAACTCAATTTTCTTCTCACTTCTGGATGAAAATTGATAAATTTCCTCCTTGAGAGCATGGCTTAGAAGCTTAGGACGTAAATTACCTCCCTTATGTTACAGCTCGTCTCTTCCTATGTGACTAAATTTCAGCGCTGAAATAGAGAGACTGTCGATATTCTTAAAGGAAAAATATGTTCCAAAGTCTACAGCTTGAATTCACAAGTGGATGAGATTAGGGCTTCTGAAAGGGACGGGGATATTGGTAGTGAAAGGGTCTCCGCTACCGTTAAAGGCAATTTCCTGCGTTATTCAATATTTCGCGTTTCAATATGCAGAATGACATCACTGCTACACGGAAAAAATTGGCTCTACTGTTCGGAAGAAACATTCCCATGAGTTTATTCAATATTGGTGGAGGACTATAATTACATTCGATTCCGTTCAAGAAAGCCTATATTTTCTTTTCAATCTATCAATGGTGCCAATCTATCTATCCCCACCAATAAAAGCCATACGACAAAAAAAAAGGTGTTTCCTATGAAATAGATTTGAATAGGTCATCCAATGAATAATATTATCTTGATTCCAAACTATTTATCAATTTGAGTACAAATTTTTGTAGATAAGATGAGAAAGCAAAAAATCTTGGATACTCTTAGGCCGGTGAGAAAATAAATTACTTGATTTTTAATCGATATGTATACGATTAAAATTTAAAGCCATTATCTTATTTGTCTCACATCACCAATGAAGAATTCAATATCATTATTTAGACTATTAAGAACTAGTAATCATTGAAGTGTTCATTGTTTGAGCCTACTCAATAATTATCATGTCTTATGATTATCACTGAAGATTTCTAGTGAGGAATTAAGACGAAGAGCAAAGCGAGTAGGCTATCATTGGATAATGAGTCTTATGGTTTCATCCAACTGAATTCTGATAAAAATTATACTAATTTGATATCTCTGGTATTATTCCATTACGCATTTCTCTTATTTCATCACTACACGTTAATTTATTATATCAATTGAATACATTTTCTTTATAATAATTATAATTTTCGGTGAATAAATAAAAACAAATTTTGTCTATTCCACAGTATTTAGACAGAATTTGTTTCTATTCATTCACCGAATATGGAGAAGTTCCACAACATTTCTGAGCAAAGTGTGTCTTTCAATTATAATTTTCACCAACAAATCATTATTATTTTATGAAGTAACAATAATTTAAGCTTGAACAACTTTTTGAAGTTGAAGCTTGAAGATTTTGAAGCTGAGAACTCGACAAAGGCTCACATTTTCAATTTACAAATTATGATTAGTGATGTTGAGAGAGGAGAAAAGTTCATGATAACATAATATGAAATCTAGAATATGGACAGCTTTCCACTCTCATCAAACATGGAGAAGGAGTTGAAATGCTTGTATATGTAATGCCTGTGACGGGTAGGCGGAGAAAATGAGATTCTGCTTCACATGTAAGTGAATGATGAAAGATTCAAGTTTCATGAAATACTGGCTGCTGGGTTCTGTGCTCCAGGAAAAAGTGGGTTATTGAGTTTCCACGACTCAAACTCAAGGTTACATTCTCATTATCAATATTGTGTTTCAATGAAGGGCTCTTTTATGATTTCTCATACCACTCGACCTTCCTTCCACTTTTATTTTCAATCTAGTTGCTGCAATAATACACAGCCATTCTATTTTCTCATTTCATCAATTTTTCCATGTAAAGTTCTTTTGTGAAACAAAATTCTTTGATAACTCAATTTGTTCATTCTAATATCAAATCAAATCATCTTTATTCCACAATAACACGATATTTGTGAGAATGTTTTTATGTTTCTACATCAATGAAGTCTATAATCTTCAGTACTTCACACTGTATTATCAGTCCGTTTTTCCTCATAATTAAATGTGAAAAAAATGATTTTATTCTTCTACATGAATGGAATTCATGAACTTCACGTTACGTTCGTGATACGTTAACTGACGTTATAAATATTAAGATCACATTCATGAACGTTCAAGTTTACAATACGTTATTTTCATTACTCACCTACACGTTTCTTCTTACATCAACCAAGAATAGTTTTATTCGTAGAGGAAGCAACCTTATATTCAAGAAAGAATGGGTGAGAGAGTTGTGCTATGGCGCACAAAATTGGAGGAAGCCGTAATGACCGTTGAAGTACAAAAATGGAAAGCGAGTTGAAGTGTCCCATGCTCCGAATATTCAGCCCTGAACACCGTTCAGCTCTCCGTTTACTTTGTATTGACATTAACTGTGAAGTTCTGCTCCACCTCACCCACTCTCTTTGATTGACTCATTTGAGGTCTATTAGCGTAGAGCTAATGGAAAAATTTCAATTTGCAGACGCTAGTGAGATGACGTGGCTGTGAGCAGAAATAGGGTAAAACTAAGAGCAGAGTGTACTCGACAGAAATTTCTAATTTCAAAAGACTTTGAAGTGGGGAATGTAGAGTATATGATTAAAGTTCAAACGTGCTAGGGTCAAGTTTTCTACTAAGAACATGATAACCTACGTTATTTTTGATCCAAAGAATTCTTGTAGTTAACAAAGTATCGAAACTTCTGATGAACTTTTTTGTGGAGTCTTTTTCATAGAGTTTTGACAATAGTATGTTAAGCCCTGCCAAGGGCGTATTTGAGATTGAAATACTTGTGTTTTGTGGATCAGATAATGTTCGGGAATGGTTCGTTTGATCTGTAAGCTCGAAATAATTGAGCCCTAATTTCCAGTAACTCTGATCCATTTCAACAACCATTGTAGGCGTATTGTTAAATTATAATTGGAAATCTAATTAACATACGTTTGTGATTGTGGGATCACGTTCAATTATCATTCTCAATCATTAATAATTTCAAAATATTGAATTTCAATTATTAAATAAATTTCCAAACAAGGCCTTTGCTATCTGTGAGTTAGTTCCGCTTCATACAAAATATTATTATCCCGTATAATAGTTCACATTCAGACCTACAAAATTTATATTATACTGCTCTTCCCCTCATACTGTACGGTTTATTACTTCGAATTATTTACGAGCTTTATTGATTTATATTTCGGGAGAACCTTTGTCTCAAAACTGTCGTAAATTGGTCTATATAAAATTACTCTTGTTAATCATATTATTGATAATAAACTCATATCGTAATAATAATAATCTGATACTCTATTCACGGAGTCGAGAGAAGTCCAAAACAAGCTGTTTGCATTTGTATGCGTATAGAAACGTTTACTCACAGCTATTTAGTTGAATTTTCTGTCCAATTCCAGTTCACAAATGTTCATTCCAAATTTGTTCATTCAAGGTAAGACTGGAATCACGAACTGCAGTTAATAATAATATTATTTCAGTAGTTCTACTGTAAATCGGTCTAGCTGCTCCCAGCTAGACTCTCGCACGCACTGGTTTATTTACATCGTCTCTCCTTTCCCTGAACAGACTATATTTTATTTTAATCACTTCATGGGCTTCATGGCAAAACTACACGGTACACAGATATTTGAAATCTTCAAGTTTTCCCTTCTCTGGTTTTATCACTCAATACCTCCTATTCAATATCAATATTTGCTCACTCTCTGCCACAGAATTATGAATACCGGTGTAGCTTTTCATACTGGTATTCAATTACAGGCTTTCTTCTTTGTGACTTCACCGCAACATAATCAAATACTGATGAATGAGGAAAATTGGGTGGAAATAATATTGGGACTGTATTTACCTTTCAATTCAATGAAATCATAATAACCCAGATAGGCTCCTCGTTCTATTTGAAAAAGGATCTGCTATTCCCGTTATTTGATTAGTAAAATTCAATTATATTTACTTTAATAATAATAACTAATTAATTTGTTTATTGTGTGAGTTTTCCCAACAATACTCAGTAGCTATGAAAAGACCAGTGATTAGAGTACAAATTTCGTAATGATGAGAATTTGGAAATAAAGAAATGTTCAGTAACTCTTCCAAATGATTGATCAATTCGGCATTGATCAGAAACGAATGTTCGTAACTTTACATAATACAATGAATCCTTCATCTGTGTTCGAGGACGTGATCGCGTGTTGTTCCTGCTCTTACGGCTTTGAAAACGTAACTTACTTAAAAAATCAATACTTTTTTATTTTATGATCATCACCACTTTCAATGCATGCATTTATATTATAATATCGAACAGGATTTCAACTTTCAGATTCCATTTTGTTGACATTTGTTCTATTGCATTTGAATATGTATAAACCCAGCTCTCTCATGCATATTTATGCGGATATTTTTGGCAGTTTGGATATTCTCGTATTTGCAAATGGGAGGTTTGCTACTTTTGTTACGTGCATGCTATTTTCACTGGTACTATTCACTATTTCTGTTGGTATATGACACGAAAGTTTGTGAGTGGAGTGTGTTAACAAGAACAAGCTGAGGAAATATTGTGAATTTATTTTAAACTCTTTCATGATTGTTGGAAATAGGCTTGAATAAGTTTTTTTGAATTTCGGTCAACGCCAATATTCCCAACTTGATGTCTACAATGGGAATAGGAGCAGATTACTACGTGACAATAACAATAATCACAATGTGGTATCCTATAGATTGCTTTATGCATTTATGCTTTGACAACACAGGCTCTTGTAATATCACAGAGGTTTCCTCCAGAAGCTCACGAGGATTATTCTGGAGAGAATTGAAGCAGATAAGCCTCTCTATACAAGCGTACCATTGACAACCAACAATTTAGGATCTGATCAGAATATAGCTCACTAATAATGCATTGAGAATATTGGTAATTCCGTATCATAAGCGGATGACCTAATGTTATTCTTAATTCGATCAGATTGGTTTTGAAGCTCTCTGTGGTCATGGAATAGATTTAATGATACATTCACATGGATTATTATGATACTAGATATGATTCGAAGTCGTCATTTCTGCGTGGTTCATATTGGATTCTTTAAAAGATATTAAAGTTATAATTATGATAACACGTGTGGGATAGATTAACACGTGTGGGCCCTAATACAAGAGCCTGTGAATACGTTCGATTCCAAATACCAAATTGCATTTTTGTATACTATAGCATACTGACGACTTGTGAGTTAGGACGGATGAGTAGGATAAATGAATAACATACTTCATTATTTATTGAATAAATTTAAATAAAAACTCCTTCAAGCTAGATAAATTCAAATCATTGACTTATTCAGAAACTGTACAGTGCTCAAGAGTTCAAAACATTAATAAACATGGAACCAAAAACACCAGTTTTTGCTGTGATTATTTTTAATTTCACAAACCGATATACTTGTGTCACTTATCCAGCTAGTACAAACTCATTCAATCTCATGAAAACCCATTCACGTTTCTCTTACATTCGTTTCTGCAAATAGAACACCGTTCATTGCCTGAAATGATGTAAATGTTTTTCACCGTGTGAGATAATTTTGTCGAGCATAGCCTACACATCAATTAAATTCTAGAAACGGCTTTTAGATGACGAAACTCCTTCAACTCGATAAAATCCAACGAGTGCCGTTAACTACGACGTCACTCATTAGGGAACCGAATTGATGATGTGATTGTAACATTCAACTTGAGTGGCCCAAGATTGGAACTGGCCTGGCGGTAAATCATGCATGCTCCACACTCGAGCACTGGCACCATTAGCAGAGCGCCATAAGAGCGAACGCCCCCATATCTGCATTGTACACTGTTTAGTAGGTACAAGTTATAATTGAATTCGCTCTCAGCAAACTATAATCCCTTCTGATTAAGTGACAGCAACTTTTCCACTTTAAGCAATGTGACACTTTGTACAAGCTGCACTTGGATTTTGAAAACTTGTTTCATAATTATTCCCAATTACAAAACGTGTACTACTTCATTTAGTACTGAGTAGCCAATGACTTTATGATGTATCTATTCATTCATAAGATAATTCACAAAACGTGTTCAATTTACAGAAACTTGTTCTACTTCGTTAAGTAGCCAATAACTTTATGATGTTTCTTAATTTATTAATTTCATTTATCAATCACAATAAATGGAGAATATGGAAAAAAGACGAACAGTCCAAATCCTCAATCAAGCGGAGCATTCAAATGATCAACGTTAATGATCGATTACCACTGCAGTTTAATTGACCAGCACTAGAATGGTTATGGACGACTTAAGAGTTATGTTAATATTGGTACAGTAGTTCTATGGGTGATTAGAGAAGCTCGGTCTCCATCCTTTTCCAAAATCAATCACCTCAATATTGATACAGTATTTAAATCACTATGGGTGATTAGAGAAGCTCGGTATGATTTGTGGGCGTACTTGTCTGCTGCGATAATAAGTGGCTCTACAAGTAGTAGACTATTGTATGTGCAACCGAAAATGACGATGAGGTCACACGCAGGGCAATTTGTGGTTGCCTGCTCGCCGAAAGGTGCACTCCTTTGTCTAACTTCATCTGCTTTCAGGCATTAACATGTCAGACAATGCCACCTGCTGTTGCTGATTAGTTTCCTGCTCCATCTAAAATTCTCTTTCTCTCTCTCGGGGCTGCCGTTTCACTCATTGCGTTCGTTGTTCTCTCCTCCCCTACATAAATTTATCCTTTCGTTTGTTGCTCTCGCGCAATGCTACACTTTCGCCGCCCACTTGATCTCACCCTCTTATGGATTACACATATCTCTGTCCTTCAGCGATTTAAAGGATCACAGACTTAATTAACGCGGCAATATTTCATCTTGTCGTCGTCTCTGTTTACGCGCATGCCTCATAATAAAGGCATGATAAACAGCTTGGCAAATTCTAGTCTCTCGTTTCTACACTTGCAATAATTCTTTCGCTTTCTGCAATCAAAATGGAATCAACACTGGGAGTTTTTTCAATAAAATTGAAGAAATCAAATGTTCCAATTTGAATTCATACACTGAAATTTGAAACTGAATTGATAGGATTGAACTAGTAATTGTAAATTGATACCATTAATTAGTTGTGAAATAAAATATTGTTGTAAATATTTATTCATTTAATTACAAAGGCAACTTAGAAAAAGTATTTTAAGCCCAGGTGATGGTGAGTTGGTGAGTGTCTTGAGTGATGCTACAGACTGATTTATTGAAATATAGGTTTATGTATCACAGGATCTCTTTCAATGTATGAATTCAAACTAATATATCCTCACAGTTCAGGTTGTAAAATTTGGATAGTTATACATCAGATTACCTTAAATACAGAGCTTCTACTAGGCTATGATCTAACAGAAGATCCGATCTGTACTCAAGAATGTAAGATGAAATTCCAGTAGTAATTCCATTCAAATTGAGAAAGTGATCAAAACTCTTCATGCTTCGTATTGTGAAGGGTCTATTGGAGACATCTCAAATAACAATGATTCATTCCATTATAAATGTGTTCTCATCAATCAACAATTATAGGCTATTTATTATAAAATATAGGCTAACCCTGAATTTTGAAATATTCTAATGTTTGGCCTATTCTTCATTCAATTCCGATTGCTAAATATCAATTTTGATTGAAACTATTCAAGTTTTCTCTGTAATAATTCATTTTAGACCACCAACTTCTTTGGAAGTTTCTCGTTGAATCCCCCGGCTCGAATAAACCACCACCTAGCGAGAAGAAACCAATATGATGAGCACTACTGCTAAAGCCCGAGCTGAACTTTGTCTCATTGTGTTTGAGCAACAAACAAAAGCTTGGTAGCGTACTGTTATTTGATGGTTGAGTCAGTGGGCGAGAGTGACTCCAGCTGCCACACATTCGTGTTTTAAAGAAATGTTATTCAAGGAGCTGCAGAACCTCATCAAGATCATGACAAACAGAAGAAAAGCCAAGTGTACTTTCGGGACTAGACGTACCATTGTGGAATTTCAAATTTAGCTCGCCTACACTCACAGCCACCCTGGAAAGATTTCCAGCCAAGCCCAGTCTATTCCACATGAAATAACACGCCTCACTCGAGCTGGGGAGCGATATGTTGTTCCTTAGAGACAAGATAGAGGGAGAAGAAAGATGAATGAGAGGAAAGATTATGGTGGACTAGGAGATAGATGAGCACTAGAATACTCTTTTTACCTCGCAGTACTCAGTGAAGTTTGAAAGATCAATAAAAATCTGAAGGAGTCATTGCAGACTGATTAAATTCGCATCGCGTCACACGTTGTGTGCAGATGATTCTGACAGGTGATGACAGATTTGACAAGAGCAGTATCGAATTAAAACAAACTGAATGTGTATTAATTTATAGTGTATTATTTAGTGCTATCAAAATAATTAGGAATACGATTCACAGACTTGGATCAGATTTTGTCGTGTATTCTGTGGATCGAATTATCAAGGTATCAAATTATCTGTCAGATTAATTCAGTCTATATAGTTATAGGCTATTGTCTTCAATAATTTAATCTGTAGAGAGCAGATGAATATCGAAGATAAAATAAACGTGATGCTGGTTTAGAATGTTTGTTATTAGTACATACTTAATCAATCTCTCGAATCAACATAATATATTGTGATAGATAAACAGGTACTGTAACTGACATTGAAAGGATTTTACGCACATCGGAAAGAGAGTAACTTTATCTCATCCCCATCACTGAATGATTATCGTCTGAGTTCCCTTTGTTATCAAAGAGTTTATAGCATACAACCCACGCATATAAACTACACATGGACGCAGAAAAGAAACACGTAGCTAATTACAAATTACACTCTCACGTATTTGATCAAATCAGCTTTAAGACTGACGAGTGAGAAATCTGAGATGTATCCTTCATTACGGATTATTGGACGTGTGATATAACATGGTAAACTGTATCAATTAATTTCCTCTTGTCATGTTGAGGTCTGTTCCGTCAAACTTTGGGCTATATCCACCGCTAGGGCTAGAGAGGATTGAAAATGTTGGGAACATTAGACACCAGATGCAAGAAAGTTTCAAATTTGACCACCGTAAAATGATGTCATTGAATTGACGTCAAATAAGTTCGTTAATTCTCGTTGCTTGCTTTCGATGACATCATTTGACGGGGTAGAATTGAATTAGCTTTTAGTGCAACTGATCAACAATATGTTTCAAACAAGCGTTGCGAGTTACCTTGTCGAGTATATTTCAACAGGCCGGCGTACTCGGCGGGAGAGACAAGGAGTTTAGCGACGTCGCTAGTTATAGCAGGATTCTTTTAACTTGTCATAAAACACCTGATTTAACGTTAGTAAACGAGTGTACATCAATCAGCTGTTTCTGACAATTCAAAAGAATCCTGCCATACATGAAAATAGTTGACGCCTAGAAGAAATTGTTTTGTTTTCAAAGTCAGCTGGTAGCTCGGCTACGCCATCGGGCTACAACAGCTTCCCGAACAGTTTCTCAGGAAGAAAAACTTGTACTTAGTCCCTAGATGCACAAATAACTAACTACATTCTATTTCCAGTCAAAAAACCACTGTCAAACGTTACCACACACTGGAAGAGCAAGCTTTCAAAATACATTAAAAAAATAATTTCTCAAGACACTTTTTCAAAGCAGTTTGTTCCTTCAGTGTGGTTTCTGTCTAAAAATGTTTGTCGAAGTCGGGGAATAGCTTTATTGTGAGTTGGAAGTAACAAAATGAATATTTCCCTCAATAATTTAACCTGAGTATTCATTGATACTCAAATTGAAAATGATTTAAATTGTTTTCATTGATACCTACTTTTTATAAGTAACCTTCCAACTGGACCACATTCACTTTAGATTGTGTTATCGATTAGTTCTTTGATTGTTGGCAATTGACTAAATCATTGTTTCTGTTACAGGTGTTCACTGTCTGCAAAGGTTTGAGAAGCAGCCTTCTTACTCAGAAGTCAATCCTGGGGAGGATATCAAACTGGATTGCATTATCATTAGTAAAAAAGGAAGCTGCTCGTGGCAGAAAGACAATAAGGTTCGTATTACTTTTCTAAAGAAAATTAATTCTCTAATTCTGTTGATATTTTTCTTAAACAGGAATATTGTTATGGCAAATAGATCTTATTAAAAATAATAATAAATCATTATTAATATTATAACCGATGTGAACGTTGCAGTTGTAGTTATAATCATCAGTAAAAACTATTATCTCTCACTTCATTCCTTCCATCATGCAGGCATCATTATTTTCTAGAGAAGCGAACACATTCACTGTAATTAAAAGAGCAATATGATATCTTGAAATTTTTGAGGAGCAAAAGATTGATTCTGCAGATTTCAATCACGTATTTGAATTTCTTTCGCGGACATTGCATTGGTCATATCTGAACTAATTGGATGATCACTATCTAACTGTAAATGAGATCCAATACGGATAACGTATGTGTCCCATTTGCAAATCAGAATCACCTATGAATCGAGTTTACGCTCAAGTTTACGTGACAGCGATCACTGGAGCATGTAAACGACCGATCAAATACGTTGAGTTTGCAGCTGCTGTACCATTAATTACATCAGATATTGGAGCTATATCACAGTCATATCGACTCGCCCCCCGTAGATCTAAAAGCTACGGGAAGCTATCGGTGTCAAAGCTGTAGTGTCGTGCTTGTAAATACTGTAAACATATTCAGGTCGTATAGTGCATGACCTGAATACTATCCATTTTGATGGTGGCTCAGGCTAGGCTACACAAAGCTCATCTAAGTACCCCACGCTTCAATAACTTCAATTATCATCATTTTTGTTATAGCCTAATTAAATAATCCATTATTCAGCATCTCTAAAACCTCAAAATGCTATTTTTGTATCACCATAATGCTGTAGTATAATATACTAATTATTATACGGAGTCAGTTTAATAGTCTACCCAATATAGTTTTAGCCAACGTCATCATAATAAAAACTAATTAAAATAATAAAATTATGTTACATGACAATATAATACTGATGCATTTCTATTGTTGGTTCTCTAGTTCTAGAAGTATGATACTGTATATACTATATTTCACAGTGAATGATTTGATGTCACAGATATGTAAAATGGGTTGATTAGTGATCAAATGTTCATAAACAAAACTACAGTATTATAAAGCTTGTTATTCTGTTATTTTTAGTCAGTTTGAATGTGAACCATAACATGTAAACATGAAAGATGAAGAATTGTGAACTGTGAGTAATTTCGTTAATTCAAAAGTAGTGCTTAAAAAGGGGACAGTGTTTGAATAAGATAGAGAATTATTGCAGATAGAGAATGTATATAAAGAAAGTAGAGGGTCACGGGAGGTTGATTGTGGGATTGAATACCTCCTCGTGATGGGATTCAATACACAGGTCTTTTATGGAAAGAACAATCCAAATATACAAGAAAAATGTCATAAATGATGAAGAATTGAACAATTACCTCACAATCAAGTTAGTTGTTGCTTTATCGTGATTTTTATTAGTTTAATTTCCCTTGAAAATCACATAATCTTCCTCTGGATCACATAGATTGGACGCACACTGAAGGAACAAACTGTTCGAAGCAAGGAAAGCCAGCTCTTTCAATCTTGTCCGAGTCACATACCTACTTTTTAGTATATTTCATAAGCCGGTGTACACGGTAAGGGCGGCGTGAATATAAGCAGAAGTAGGTGTCCGACGCTTGATTAGAACAGTTTTTTCCTTCAGAGTGCGTCCAGCCTGAGAAGACAACACTCTTCTCAAACAATGACAAGCCTTTCATTTTTCTGTTTGATAGGGTTTTTTTACCGATCAATAATAACAAACAGAGTATCGCAACCAAGTATGTATGCTATTATACAAGTTTTCATGTTCTGCTGCTCTGGCTCTATTTCTCTGAGATCGGAGTTTGTGTAATAGCAAAAACTAGTACCACGTAAAAAGTACTAGTACTACAGTAAAAACTGTAGTAACACGACACAAGTTGTGTTATCTTGACTTGCTATTCATGTTATACTGAATAATGAAGTATTTAGGTATCCTTCCATTATGAATCTCTAGTGACTAGAGATTCAATGTCCATGTATCATTCTTCCCTACCTCAACTTGAAAAATAAAACTGGTTATTTTTCATCTCCAGCAAGAATTTCTGACAAGTTCATTGTCGGTTTTTTGTAGGAATTTAACACTCCATGATGCTGTCTATCTATCAATTTCAACGTGCTTGACACGCGGGCATCAACCTGACACTGAACACAACCTTTCAACAAGTGACGTTCTACAATTTGTCAGTTTAATGATATTACATCAAACCCTCTAAGAGGATCTGGCAACGTATGCTAGGCCGGAATCATGGTATTTATGGAACTTGGGTAAACAGAGGACACATTAAAAGCAGAGAATAGGGGGAGTAGGTCACATTGAACTGGTGTAACACATTTGAGTGCTTAAGTGCAGCGCGGCGACAGAAATAACCGATCCAGTGAAAGTGCACGTGAATAACACAAACGAATTCCAGAATCTCCAGCAGCGTTTCTTTGCCTGTTTGGAGATGTATTATGGAAATCAAACCTATTATCACAGTTTCACAGATGCAAGCTTCCTCCAAGCCATATCGTTACACATTCATTATTAAAAAATATTGACAGCTCAGGATTCCAAATCTATATTAAAAATACATTATTCATTATTGTAATTTGGAATGAACTCAATCTCTCATTGTTTGAATGATGTTCTCATAAGTTTTAGGCTTGTGTTAGGAGAATGGGAAGAATAATGAGAAGAACATATTAATTCAAGATAGGAATGGACCAACAGCTCTAGGTAGGATTCAAACTTTGCCGATTTTTATGGGTTTGACAATAATCATTTACAGTATTCATTTACAAGTAATCACAAAAAACACAAATACAAATATAAGATCATTCAAAACACAAACGTGATGAAAACAAGAAGCCAAGAGGAGAAAAGTGATAAAAAAGGGGAGAGAATTGACTCTTTAAACTATGATCTCCCATGTCTCAGCCACTCCGTCCACTGGAACCGTTCTCGTCTAAAACGTCCGAACGTCCGAAATGCTAACAAATACAAATATAAGATCATTGAAAACACAAACGTGAATAATAATAATAAGCCAAGTGCAGAAAATTGATAATACAAAGGAGAGAATTGACTCGTCAAACTATGATCTCCCAATTGGTAACACAAATACATACCTTCCACTGATTGAACATAGATAATAATATTAAGCATGTAACAGAAATGCTAATAGCGAATCAAATGGCCGGCAGTGTCGGACGTGACAGTTTGTGGACGAAGAAGTTTTAGTGGAGTAGACGATTAGTAGTATAGGAAGGCGTTGAATCAAAGGAAAATCAGGAGGATAAGAAGGAATTTCAGATCAAACTATCAAAACGATAGGGTGGATGATAGAATAGCGAATGATGTGAAGTATAGAATTGATGTATTACATTGTGGTGTGACTGTGGATCTGATAATGTTGCAGCCGGTTGGCATCTACCTGAAGAAGTATGAGTGGGCGAAGAACGAGGAGGAGGGGGACTGTTCGCTGTGGATCCGAGCCGCCACGCTGGAGTTCGACGACGGCCAATGGGAGTGCCAGGTCACCGCCTCCGATTTCACCACTCAGGATGCACTCACGTCGACGCCTGTGCGGCTTGTTGTCAGAGGTATGCCCTTTTTCCTTCCAGCAATATTTGCACAACTTCTTTAAATAAGATACCGGACAAATTTCATTTACTGCGGTCATTATTATGAGATCAAGATGCGATTCTCGACAAATGAATGAATTACATTTAGGTTCTCGTGTTACAATCATTTCTTACATTCTTAAATCTTATTACATGCATCTCTTACAGGAAAAAATTTAACATTAAACAGTCCAATCACAATTATCGGCGATCAACACATCAAGGTTATTAGAGAGATATCTAACACAAAACCAAATTTTCAAGTTATTCTAATCCTAATATACAGGAGCTAAATTTTTCAATTCAATGTCAAAACATACATTATTGTAATATAATTCGTAACTCATTTATCGGAACAAACAGAAATCATCACAATATAAAGTTAGGGAGAGACAGAACATGTTCAGCACAAAACTTTTTTCCCGAATTTTGATGAATGATGTCGAAAACTAGAATAATTCACCACACAAATTTCCAGTTCGAAAATATATACAGTAAAATCTTTGAATTCAGATAGATTGGGCACGGATTTGAATGAAGAAGCAATGCACTCAGAAATTAAATGTTTCGTTAACGGTTATAGATGCTCTAGCTAGAACAATCAAAAACGTCATTTGAGATTGTCTTCTCTGCTCTTGCTGGTAGAGTTGTGGTGTCAATTTCTCTCTCCCAATAAGAAATTTCACCAAGAAATATTTCTTCATCAAGCACGACCAGGTTTATAGAAACTACGGTCAAGAAGTAACTGCAACACGAGAAGTTTCCGCCAATAGCTCCAAGTTTAGAATTTCCAACTGAACATGGCAAGAGAGCCACACTCACACACACCCGCAGTCGAACACCCACACATACAGAGGCACATGATCAATCCTGGAGAATGTTCGGAGAACTCCCCTTTTCCAGACCAAGAAAGTTTTCCTTTCGCGTTCGTGTTACTGACACCAAAATGTTTGAGAGTTGGTTTTGCTTTTGATTTAATTCCAAAGTGATAGATTGAATCTTCCATTAAGTGGGAGATTTCTCTCAATAAGTCGAATCCATTATAATTACAAGAATTATTGAATTAATTAGAGTACAAGAACTTTTGCTTTGGAAAAATTTGTTAGATCAGTTATTGGATGTTGTATTTGGAAATGAGTATCGGAATAATATTATTGTTCCAATTAGGCACAACAAAGAAAGACCGATTGCACAAACGCTTTTGAATTTCAATCTCCGAGAAATTACGTCATTTGACATATCTGAATGAAAATTTTGTTCCATTGACACCGTTAAATGAAGTTATTCCAAAGTAAAAGGATTTCATCGACTTTTTGAGTTCAATCGGTCAAATTATATCTCAGATTGTTCTCCTGGTCGTGCTGAACTGATTCATTGTGAAGTGGTAGGTCTTCAATCACATTGAAAATGTACAAATTAAACAAATTCCTCCTTTCCAGAATTTAGCAGGTAGAATAGCCTTGTCATTTGCTTAAAATTCATAAGAATCTTAATGAGCTGAATGAAGTTCAACCCCATGTGAAAAATGTTAATCTCAGCTTAATAAGCTTTATAAAGTAATACAAGTTCAACCACTTTTGAAAAAAATTAATCTCAGCACGATGAGCCGGATGGAATAAAAAAATCATCTTCTTGTAAAAAATATTGTAATCGCAGCATAAAAACCTGAAAGATGAATTGTATAGAAATTCAACCACTTCCCACTTGCATGAAATTATAATTGCAGCATGACAAGTTGTACTGAATAATGAACTGAATCAAGTCATGGAAGTTCAATCGCTTGTGAAAAAATTTGTATTCACAGCATAATAAGCTCAATGAAGTCCTAGAAGTAAAATCACTTTGGAAAAGTTTGTTGAATTCATCCAGTATGAACTTTAAACTCCCATCGGCCCTTTTAATATTTGCGTCTGCATTTCCGGCTCGTCACTCAACAAGAGTAAACAGAGTGTCAGTTGGTGACCTTGTCTAATCTGTCACTCAAGTGCCAAGTGAGAAGCGTTGGTTGCAGTGCACGGCGCACTTAGGAGGGCTGTGCAAATTTTAAGATGGGTCGTCGGAGAAGTTGTTATGAAGGCGTGGAATGGATCGATTCAATGACGGCGAGGTAACAAGCTGTCAAGCCGACGAAAGGCTGATTAGAACACCTGGACGGTCGGCAGTTTGCTGGTAGTAAGGAACGGAAAGCTTATGCTTGATCTAAGCATTTCTCGTCGCTATTTCCGAGGCTGCCGCCTCAACTTGCAGAGGGCTGATTCCCTCTCTTCGCCAGCCGCACAGTTTACCTTTCGGCTCAACTCAGCCCTTGCACATTGTTCGCTCACGCAAGTCCCAAGCCCGGCGACTAAGTCAACTTCACGCCTTTATTATTCGCTCCTCCACTGAAGAATCTTCCGATAAAATTAATCCCGGACTGTTGGCTTCGCTTCTCAGACGACCGCCGCAGTATTTTGCAGAGATATTCTGCTATCCAGAACTCCAGAGATACTAGAAATATATTCATCTATCTCTACAGTACTTTACAATTTATTCAATTGTTTGGCTTTTTTTGTAAGTAGAAATTAGTGATTGTAGAATACACGATCAATTGTTTCATCAAATTCCATTGGATAAAATTAACTCCAGTTAACAGATGGAATACTTCACATACTACTATTTAATATACATACTGGTCACTGGACTGATATAACGTAACAAGCATGATATTGATTTAGTGTATAAATACTTACCAGTCCCAACTTACTCAGATTATTAGTTCAATAAACTGGATGGAATTTGATGGAAATATTGAAACAGCAACAGCTTTATAGCAAGTCCTCTCTCTCATGCACAAATTATTAATGTAGCTCATAGAGAAAGGAAAGTGTACTAGTAATTTGTGTGGAAACATGAAGGTTTCAGTTTTGTGAAGAGATCATTCAATTTTTCTTCACAGAGATTCAAGAATCATGGAATTCTCCCTTTTCATTCTAAAAGTTAATTTGAGAAACTATTGAGCTTGTATACATGCTATACTATTCCATCTTGAATTCTCACACTTGAGAAGTTTCATTTCATAATAGTGTTCTCGATATTTAATACAGTTCATTCCAAAATAAACATGACTCAAGCCATTGCAAATCCCACTTAAGTAATACATTTTCCAGGAGAAATTATTCCGCAATGATAATTCGCTTGGACCCTGAAGACTATGCAAAGATAAGCAGCTTAGGCTCATTATCAAACACCAATGTTTCCATAAGCGGATAAGACAGGCTATTTTCTCAGTAAGCTATTCTCAGTAAGCCCAACTCTTCTCAACTATCAAGATCAATGTTTATTCGTCCGTCAAGAGTATTACTATACATGAAATGTCATCTAAATAGAGAACGAATAGAAGGAGTTTGCTTTACAGTATTTCCGTTTCCAACAGAGATAACTTGAGAATTTAAAATTTGAATATAAGTCAGGTAGAACTTACTAAGAAGCTACTTATTATGAATTTATTATTACTACTTATTATTGGTTTATGAATCTTTCAAGGTGCGATCAATAGGAACTCATCATTCTAAATGAAAGCTTTAAAACGATGATATTCGCTGTGTGCACGTAGATGGTGAGGATAATAAAATCGACACCTGCGCTCACGCGGAATTTTAGTGAACGAAACCAGGTAGTTTAACATGAGAAAAGATAGAGAATAAGCATTTTACAATGCATTTAAAGTATCGTCGTATTCCCAATTGTATAAATACCGTTCACAATAGTAATAGTAACTTCTATTCCTTCTATATTTTCAAACGTAAAGTGATTCAACAAAGAAATCGGATCTCAGTTTTGAATTAATCGAGTGAAAAATCCAGTTTAAAAGCATATGATTGATTTGAAGTCTCGCGCCCATAATCCATTTCGGAATATTGACCAATGGCAATGAACTCAGCTGTGGATAAACTACTTCGTCTGCTCAGTTTGCTTGAAACATAACCTTCAAAGTTGATTTTAAAACTTGAATTGAAGATTATAATATTGTTTAAGAACATGCGATATGTAAATTTTATCATTCTGAATATAATTTCACAATCGATGGGAAAAATAGCGACAGGGAATTCTATTTCAATTATAAACTAATTTTCACGTACATAAGCCTATCCTTTCCCATGTTAATCTACCAGGAAAGATTCATAAGATTATCCGCCAGACCGCAACACCATATATGCTCACAGCGAATATTTATGAATGATTTTTGTGAACTATCAAAATAAATTTACGGAACTAATAAACGTCGTCAATCAATTTTCAACCCAAACCCCCCCTAGTGCTACAGTATTAAATTATAAATATAGCTTTCCACTAGGCTGCTGTAACCTACATTAGAACATGTTGATCGATCATAAGGTAAAGATCTGATTTGATTGTTTACTGATACAATGTGCAAATGATCAAAAGGTGAGCGTGGGTCACAAGCCAGCAGTAGTGCGTTTGACCTGTCTCAATCCATCTTCGTCACTCTTCGCCGTGTTTCAGTTGCATTAAACCTCAAACAAAGCATTAGGGTTGAGTAGGAACATTGAACAAGGACTCCTACCACATGGCCTTTGCAGTAGACCTACTGCATTCAGCTTAACGTGCTTCAATGACAAAGTGCTACTAATACGCAAACAAATTGAATTTGTTGCTGAGGGTGGATATTGATCAATAATGAGACGATATTGATCATTAAAATGTTATGATAGTTGGAAAATTCCCATCTTCTCAAAGTCATTGATCGAACGAGGGATTATCGCAATGGCTAAGCAAGAAACTCTTTTATAGCGAGAATATTGTTAGACATTTTATGAGCTATAGACTAATAGCTATGATGATATTTTCAGCGATTATACAATCAATTTTGTATTGATAGAGATTGAACATTAAACATTCAATTAATTGTTTTGGACCTATTCATCGTATCTCTCACCCAAGAAATATCTCCGGAAAATCAAGAATAATACCATAGGAGAAGTATCCTTTCTCTGAAATAAAAAAACATCTCCCGAACATAAACATTGAAATTTGGCATGCATGTCTTAGTTGACAGACAGTATATACGTAAAATGTGCACAGAAATACGTCTGGAATTGACGTTTCCCCAGTGTTTTACGCTGAGGCGAAATGCGATTTTTTGATAAAGACGTTTCCTACATTTTTTGACATGATCTAGGCAGATAATTGCCATTTCCCATCTTTGTATGATGATTCTTTAGTGAAAAATTGTAGTTACACAGATGAGCGAACAATAAGTTACTATTTTCTGAATTGTATATTTTGATGATGGATTGTAATTGTGTTACACAGTAATTGGTTGAAATACAACATTGAAACTTCATCTTTCATCTCTCATCGTCATCCTTCCCATTACCCACGCACAAGCCTAGAGCTTATGTGGGCATCATCCCCACAAAAAAAAAGAAACCGTGATTTCATTCGTAGTCGCAATCACCTTGAACACTAATGACCTACTTAATTATTACTACTTTTTCACAAAAATTGAAAACTACTCTAATCTTGCTCGTTAACTTTACTAAGGCATTTGTACAGATTAATATTATAATGTGGAATGAATTCAATATTTCTGATATAATAATTGAGCACACTGAGTCTGAGCGCACTGAAAATGGCTTGCCATGATGGAATAAGTGGATTTTCATATAAAACACATAAATTCACTCACTTTAAAAAAAAATTCATTCATACACTCACTCCTCTGCTCTTAAAACGTTCATAATAATACAGTATAAAGCTGTAAATTTCCATATAAAACACAAAAATTCACTCATTTTATATACTTACTCTTTTACTCTTATATACTTTCATGTATATTATATTGTATGGGTAGGGTAGCAGCAAAAATAGAAGAGAGTTGTTATAATTATCCACTTTGGTATACTTATTATCTTTGACAGTCCAGGTGTCTTGGCAAAGTAACCGCAATGTGCATAATAATTACGAGTTCAACCCGTGCAACGTAAAGCGCCGCTCACTTGAATTTTTTTAAATTCTTAGTTTTAAATAGTTGCTATTTTGACTATCTCTGCAGCTGACAGCAGCTCAGACATACCAATGAAATCCTACCTTGTACAGTGAGACGATTTATAGTCACTGTACAATTTTTAGAAAAAGTTTTCTAAGCTCTATCTATGTGACTTTTCACAAACTAACTCAGTAGATTTTATGATTTAGTACATTTTAATGCCAACAGAGAAACAAATGATTTTTCGTTTTCATTATTTTCCTCCCATTTGAAATTATAGTTTTTAAAAAACAAATAGAGCCTGCATATTAAATTAAATTTTTTCAACGTTTTTTTGGCGCAAACCGCATCAAAATCGGTCTACTCAAACTTTCCGAAATCTACTCTACACAGCACCAAACTCTTTTAATAAAGATAATGTATGGCTTGCCATTCATAGTGGAGAAGGTCAATTTTCATATAGAACATATATACAAATATGAAAAAATGAAATGAAATATTTTATTTGCCATTTTACAAACATTATTTGAATAACAATTCACAATACAAATGGAAAGAAAAAAAATCAATTATAAACAAAACATTTTTTCGCTCACCTAAATTTAAATTAGAAATAAAAATAAAAATTTACATACAGGTACTTAGATTAAATTACAAAAAAAATGTATTACTTAACAATTACTTTGTAAATCATTAAAAACACTTTCCATTTATTATTTCTGGCAAAGACACTGGCAAAAGGATAGGTACCTAAATGAACTCATTCTACAAATGATTTTGTTGTTCTGTTAGTTGCACCGCAGCGGCCACGCATCGAGTTCCGCGGCACACAGCTGCAGCCCGGGCAAAACCTGACAGTGAGCGCGGGAGACCGTGCGGCCATCAAGTGCCTCAGCCGCCACGGCAACCCGCCGTCGCGCCTCGAGTGGTACCTCGACAAGGATGACGTCACTGCGGCCAGCAGCAGCGAGTCGCTGCCGGAGTCGGACAACCCACGCACTTGGCTCACCACGTCCGTGCTCGACTTGCCGCTCGACAAGCACCATCACGACCGCACGCTCTACTGTGTCGCCGTGCACGAGTCCTATCCGACCAAGTCGCAGTACGTCAAGGCGCGACTCGACGTTACTTGTGAGTAACACAATTTCTGTTAATTTTACTCATGATATTATCATATAATATAACTCAATAACATAATATGTAATATATCCATGGTTTCATTATAATTCTATCATTTATTATATGATACGAACCAAATATGGTTAAATCATATTTTGATGAGAAAGGCTCTTGAATTATAGCAGGCTCAGCCTTATAGGGAATGCTCTTGATATTTTATTCTCCTAAATTTTGTGTTTCTCCAAGTAGGTATAGGTTGATGAGGAAGCGAGTCTTGCTACAGCCTGATAAGGAATGCTCTTGACCTTTTCTCCTAAATTTTGTGTTTTGTTTTTAGAAAATCATGATTAATTATCAATTGCATCGAACACCATAAGTAATTTATAGTGATAAGTAAGTAAGTAATAACAATGATAATCTTTTGTTTTTTTAGAAAATATGATTAATTATCAATTAAGAGTAAATTATTTTTGCAAAACAGGGTACAAATTATTCAAGAAGCATTACAACAGAGTATAATATAATTCAGAGCTAATATAGCATAGATTATCTCCTAATATCGTGTGTACCGTAAAATAAGGTCACTTTGTGACCATGGGAGTGATTTTGTAAAAAGGTTAAATTTCTCAAGTTTTTTCAATTCCCATCTTCAACAAGAAGCAGTGTAGAAATAATGCTATTTAGCTCATTAGATTGTCCACACAGCTTCTAGTTGAAGATGGAAATTACAAAACTTGAGAAAATTATCCTTGTCACAAATGGGGGTCACAAAGTGACCTCATTTTACAGTACTACAAAAAACATTCTATACTGTTTTCTTAGTATTGGAAAACTAAACCGAGATGAATCTTGGAATGAAATTTATATACCATTCTCAAATGAATTACTTTGTTGACAAATCTTCAATTACATTTCTAGAACAAATATAAACTAGGCTTACTAGATTCTACAATTAGCTATACAAAATACTTTATTCAACATAACAGTCACAGAGCAAAATGATAAACAAACAGATGAGAAATGATTGACAATCAATCACGCATCACGTCGTTGTTTCATGGGTTGCTCCTTTTGGAATTGATCTTTCTACTCAAGTCTTCAGAATTATAGTGAAGTATGAACAAATAAAGAGTAAATTAAGTGTTGGATTTCATTCTGATGGACCCTCTTCCTGAGGCCCCAATGAGCGGGTGAGAGCTTGAATATTCATATGAGAGAGCTCGGATGCTCAGATGAAAGCTCTAACGCTCAGATCAGAGCTCGGATGAGTATTTATTCATGTCCATGGAGAATCTCAAAAGACGATATTCCCTTACATTCGCATTCATGACAGTACAGTATTATTTCAATGACTGTTATTGTTAGCGAGACTCTCACGTTTGTACTTCGCCCGTTCGTAAAATGTTGCCTGGTGGGTCTCGAACCACCGAATATGGTTTTCACGCTTCTGTGAGTATTACCAACGAGTAGCGTTTCGTCCGATTTTTGAGTCTTCTAACTGACTTCAGAAACCCTTCTATCACTGGCTAATTACTGTTGTAAATGATCAGTATCAAATAAAATTTAAAATCTTCTTCTTCAGATTCTATAGCTGCAAAGTTGGCTATTTGTATTGCTTCATGTGAATTATTTCTATCAAAGTCACTGATTCGAAGTCAAAGCCTATTTTTTTGGATGTAATTACAAGTTTTCCTCCCTATAAAACTGTATCCAGAAGTAGCTCATATAGAAATTTATACCAACTCGTGAACATTGGCAGAAGTTGAATCAATCCAATAATAGCAATGAATTGTGGTTGAGTACATTTTAAAAATGGTAGCTTGGATGAAGTAATGTAATCTACTTTCGGCTTCACTTTGGGTAGAACACCTCTGACATCTAGACGGCTGAATAATGAAGTTGTAACTTGAATGACCCAGTAACTGCTGCCATTTTACGACAGAATTCAGAACTAGCTGCGTTGTGCATTGCCGACCAATCAGGGGAGAGAGGCGGAGCTTGGAGGCGTGTGCATTGCCGACCAATCAGGGGAGAGAGGCGGAGCTTGGAGGCGTGTCTGTAAAAATTGAAGCTGTAAATCACCCAGTAACTGTAGCCATCTACCGGTCGAATTCAGAACTAGCTGAGTCATTCATTTCTGGCTTATCAAGAGATAGTAGGCGGACTGGCGGAGTTTGGAGGCTACATGATTTACAAATTAGACTACGATTCATGGAAGAATTTTAGACACAGTCAAGCATTGTTCAAGTATTTTCATTGCTGAATAAATAAATAGAAAAAAAATTGTCTTGGAAAACACAATAAATGATTGAATCACCGTTTCTGAAATATGTTAGAATTGTTATCATAATGGAATGGTTACACCCCATTAACCTATCTTCTATAAGATGTTTTTGAAGTTGTTGAAGTTAATGAAGTTGAATTCCAATTCTCTGATCATAACTCCAAACTCCTCCACTTCCTTTCCAATGATTCATGTGATTCAAAAACAAAATGGCCTATCAAAAAAATGAGACATTTTCCATGAAAGTATTTTCGAATTCACTCAAAGTTTTTTCATATGCACGAATCCAATTCATAATCACTTAGTTCATATTATAGTGATGCAAAAATAGGCTTCCTGTTTCTTCCCTTTATCTTTCCTTTTACTCAAAACTGCTGATAATACGTTTCTTGTAATTGTATATAATTTTGTGGGGAAATCTTAAACCACACAATCACATTCTATTATGCATTTTGCCAATTCAGAAATTATTGTTTTTGTTATTATTTGTCAAAAGTTTTGTCGGACGAAACACTACTCTTTCAGGTATCCAGCCTAATCACAAAACTACCTGAGACATTGCAGTCGGATGAATCGCTACTCGGACGAAACGCTACCAAATGCCTGGAAGATCATATTCCTGTGATATTTAGAAATGAAATTCACACCTCCTATAGCTTTTCTTCAATCGCTTCATTCATAGGAGTTATTTACCACTTTAGTAAAGATGTGAAATGTGAGATGCGTCATTTATTTATGAGGTTTGATTACATTAATTTTTTCCTCTGAGATTCAACCCTTCAGAGATTAAAAATTATTAGAAGCACACTATACGTTTTATCATTATTAAACAAAACTTCTGATACAATTTAAAATGGCAGAGAGATTAGTTTCCAGAGCTGTGAGCTGTAATAATTGCTGTTGGTTAGCTTCAAATGTTCTAGTTCACCTCTCCTTGTTGAAATATCACCAGAATTACTGCATGCGGAGAAAATTACTTTGGAAAACTCGGGAAAAAAACATTAACAGTATTGAGCTGTGAGGAGAATGATTGCGTCAAATTATTCTCTCGGGTGAGGGAAGATGATAAATCCTCTGAGCTCGAGCGAATTTCATTCTCTCTGCTTGTAAAATGGAGCAGGCAATTACAGGTGGGGTAGAGTGATTGCACTCACAAATTATTTTCATCTTCTTATTAAAGCTTTGACGTGTCACCTGTTACATAAACCATTAGCCTGTTCCCTGTTCGCTGCAGAAGAAGTAGCAGCTGTGCCGAAAGGGCACTTTTTCCGCATTTCCAGCAGCAGCGGTGGCGGCTCTTTCATAAAACGCATGGCAGAATATTTCGCCCCTTGCGTTAATAAATTCCATTTCGCCACAGTCTGTCGCTCACTTTTCAGAGTAGATCTTCCTCAATGGACTTCCAACCACCACATTAATGAACTTTATTGGATGAGAGTTCATGTAATAGCATTTATCCTGGCTAGCACAGAACTCGGAATCTGATTTTCTATGTTCCATGAAAGCTCCACTCTCAATTCAAATGCAATAAACTAACACATATTCCCTACGGGTTTTAAAAGGTGGGTGGCTCAATAAAATCATTCTATTGAATTGTCCTCAATCTGATCGAGAACTGATTCATTATTCTCTCATCAAGTTATAATTGTCTTCTTAAATCAAGTATACCACTAATAATTCAATCTATTTCAGAATAAGATTTCAGTTAGGCCTACTACACTTCTTTATTTTGAATTAGATTCGTCTTAAAAAGTATATAATCCGTTTATGACCGGGAACATCTCATACAATCAGCATGAACATTGGTCTACATACATTGGCATATAAATATTGGTCTCTTCCCATTCAATTTGATTCCAAACAATTATTCGTATTAAAAATACGTTCACGAGTAAATATTCTTGTAATGCACATGAGTTCATTGTGAGCACATGAATTAAGTGCGTTCATTTGTTATAGTTTAGGACCAGAATTAACACCACTTTCAAAATGAAATATCTGGGTGACTGGATTGAACCGGAGTAGGAAAAATGTTATTTGACAAATATTCCATTAAAAATTCAATAGCATATCTTAGTGAATTTGGTCTTTTTAGCTTAAAAACTCAATCCAAATTCTTCGTACTGAGAATAGTGTTATAGTCTTACGGACATTTGCACGAGAATCCAATCCGCCGTAAAATCGCCAATTAATTTATCCACCGTAGAATGATGTCAAACAACGGACCAATAAACGAATCAGACAGGGGTGACGTCATTGTACGGTGGTTAAATTCAATTGAATTATCGTGCAACTAGCCGAGAGTGGTGATTTTGTGATGAAAAATAATGTGGGAGACATTTTAGCATTCCATTTTTCCACAAAATGAAATCATTATTATTTTACTTTTATCTCTGAAAAAGGATACGCATTTCTATAAGGAAGGCTGCGAGCTCAATCAGAAGAAAAATAATTTTAAGAGATGTTGGATAGCGGATGAAGGGAAGGGGGACTCTCTGAATCACAAAGCCCATATTATTTTCTTTCCATTCTTGAGAGATTGGTTTTTATTCCAGCATGGACTAAGCTCGGTGTAAGGGAACAGGGTGAAAAAACATGTCACAGGGGGAATAGGGTTGGTCATCATGAATTCTTGCTTTTGCTTTTGCATTCAATGTAAGGAAAGAAAGCTCGGAGGAGAGTAGGAGATTTATCGTTCATAATGCATATGGCCCCGTTCAGAGGCATTTCTTTGTTTCTGAATTCACCTAAAAAAGTGGCTCCTCCGCCAACCAACGGTTTTGCACGATATTATGGCTTCATCTTTCCGAAACCATTTCAATAACATTTATTCAAACAATTGCAGAGCAATATGATTGTGAGCTCCGATTGCAAATGCCCCATTTGAGCTTGGCCGTCTCATCCGTTACATTGTGTCACAATATCTATGTGTCACCATTATTGTAATATTGTACGATATATTATCATATCATTATTGATCTCAGCAATACGCTATTATTGTTCCAGTCAACTGAAGTTATAATCTGCTGGAACAACATGGAACGCTGGAACAACATTATAATGTTAATTACGATAACAGTAATAATTTCTTATTGGGGTCTCTTCATAACAGCTAAACTTTCAAATATACCATATTTGAAAGGAACAGATTTATTTTATTTAAATATGTATATATTTATAAGTGGATATAAGTGTATATAAGTGGAAAACTTCCGTGTCAAATAATTTAAATATTAGCATGGCTCATCTTTCAACTTGAAACAAATAATCATAAGAGTGATCTCCCTCTCATGATAGTCTAGTGCGCCAGTTTGTTGTATAAACCGCCATATTATGTGATGCTCGTATGAATAGCTTTCAATTCCATAGTCAAAAATAGGCTCATCAGTGCTTTTGTAGTGTGTGATTTTATCAATAAGGCAAAACGTATTACAATGATAACCACCTCATCTATGATTTCCTAATACGATTTGGCAGCGGTAAATCGCTTTCATTGGTGCCAATCGTCATGAGAAAAAAGAAGGTGAAGTCCGGATATAATCATGCAATGGCGGATGATGATCGTGTCAGAACGCATGTTGCATGCTGGTATTTATGGCAGGCTAGCATGCAACGACATGATGATGGCCTAATCGCTTTCAGCGTTGCCTTAGCAACTTAGCAGGCTAGTGGCGCGCTAAATGCAATTTGCGTAGCCATATTTTGCCCGGCGCTAGTGACGCACAAATCCAGCGGCCTGTATTGAAACTATTCGGTGTGGAATTGCACGGCTTCAAGTAACTCGATTCCCTCCGAATTCGTGAATTAGATAGCAAATTTATCATGTAATGGACTTGATCGTCGACGGCTAAACGACGGCTAGTGCGACGACGGCTTTTATGGATATTACTGATTACTGCATTTGCCGAATTAATTTCGAATATTCAAATTAGCCTGTGGGAGACTGGTTGGTGGCTGTCTGCGTTGATGCGGAGAGCATTGCGACGAAAAAGCGCTCCACCACACCCCCCCCCCCCACCCATCACTCACCATCCGCGTCACCTCATAAACGTTGGAAATAATTCGAACGGTTTAGCTGCTGCTATGATGATTGGCCATTTATTTTTAATCAACCCACCCCAGCCACCAACTTCAAATTGGCATCACAGCTGGCATACTCTCAATAAAGAACTTCTCTGCTCCCGAAATTGTTTATATTGAATAATAATACGGCTGATAATTGAGTTTTGACACTGTTTACAAACTACAGATGGAAAGTAAATTCCAACGTCATTCTGATTTATTTCATTATTAGTAAATTCCCCAATCTATACCATCAAATTTTCTTTTTGTTCTGATGAATAAATTTTACTGCAACTTGGTTCATTCTGTTTTAGCTAGATTAATAAAGGGAAAGTTAGTAACGTTTCCAATCAATATTTCTCATATTAGTGCGCCTGAATGTACATGATATTTCTATTATTATCAAATATTAGCAGACTTCATGACTATTCCTTTCTCTGATAATATTTTAATTGTTAAAACACTTTTCTTTTACATTGTTTTTACTTTTTATCGTGAACTGTATTAGAACCTCATTATTTTAGACATTTACGTTTTCATAATCAAATTCCTATAAAGTTATTGTATTTGGGAATGAAAGCCTCTCCACCGGCAATCGTGAGGTACGAGGTTCGAATCCTCGTTCAGGCACAAATGTTGTACAGTTATGTTCATCTATTGTCAATGTTCGCAGTTGAAGAGGTCTTCAGAACTATTTCTGTATATAGCTTTCTTTAGATTTTTTCTTATTATAATCAGAATTGGTTGTGGATTCTATTTTGAATCCAATGTCGAATCAACAGACTCACTCATGAGCTACCTCAATTAATTTAATGGCAAATTTTGCCATATCTGAGAAACTTACAAATGGAGTATGTTGGTTTCAATACATCATCATTAGAACTTAATGCATTTATTTAGAGGCCTGTGATAAGTTCTGACGAAGATATTATTTATCTTCTGTGAGCACTCACAGTCTCTCAGCGCTTTGTTCATTTCTAGTCTTTCAAGACACTGCAATCATGATTACGTAGGAAGCCTTGTTAGAAGATTTCGTTGCACTGCTATGGTTGTAAAAATGTAGGCTCATCGCACAATATTATCTACTGCTGAACAATGCTAGTATAAACATCATATTGTTTGCGTAGATTCTAAGCTCGGAGGATTCACATCCTGGCGCACTTGCGTGCTCATTGTCTCCAAGGAAATAATATCAAGAGACTCCTCGCATGTAATGAATATAAGGGGAAGGAAGGCAAAGATATACTTTCGGCTATCCTTTTGAATGCCATCGTCATCATGGAACTTGCCTCTGAAATTCGTCCGCGCAACTTCTCTTTCCCTCCATTACATTAAAGTCCGGATAATCCCCTCTCACAATTCCCCCGCCACCAGTGCAGTGCCGTCGCCAGCCGTGCGTGAGTCCTGCGCTGCGTTTTGCCTACTCCAAGTTTTGCAGGCGCCTCACCTCACCTCACAGCGCTGATAAAATAAACGGCCATCAACAACACCCTGATCATCGGGCTTATTATGATGGTGGACCCACGTTTATTATTCCACATGAGATGAGTTAGGTTGAGATCATTCAACATGAACTTTTGTTTCTTGTTTATTATCCACTAGGGAAAATCGATTGGTTTCTCTAAATCTATATAGGCTATACTTCTTCCATGTATCAAATCTACAATCGATAATTATTCATTTGAATTTGATTGATAATCCAAAAAGCTATGGAATAAACACAAAAGTGCATTATGATATGGAATTCTGGATCTAGTAAATAATTTAGATTATGTTGTTTTACTTGGCTACAGCAAAGATGAGGGACTAACAATAAAGAATATTGAATAGAAATTATCACAGATGAATATAAAACTTAATCTTTCGTTCAAGTTTTCCATTGAAAAATTATTCTATAAATTTTTTCGAATATTGAACTAAGAATTATGTTATTGTGGGAATTTTAAATCGTATAATTGGTCAATTCTCTTTTACCACTTACAGCTCTTGTGAATAAAGTATCAGTATTCCGATCAAGTTGAGCCATCAAGTTATTTTTATCAAGTTGAAAAATCCTAGAATTTGTAAGTTCCAAATCATTTTGTTAGATGGAGAGAAAATAACTCGTCATTTTGTTATGTGGATTATGTGGTGAGGAAAATAATTCGTTATTTTGTTCGTGGATTTTGTTATTTTGTTAGCTTAATACTTGAAGATTGAAGATGTTTTAGAATTATTGCATTAAAAACACATTAACAGAATTAGTGTAATATCTTGATTTTTTCAAAATAATACCAAAAAACAACTCTTTTTTTTCAAATAGTTTTTCATTAAGATAGAATATTGTTTTTAATTATTCTGTATTGAAAGCTGTATCAAGGATATTTTTATGCAGGATTGCACTAGCCGGGATCAACTTTCCGCTCTGTCCCAGTGGTAGAGGGGAGTCTAATCGGTGAGATTAGATAAGAGACAGCGCCTACCACTCCCGTTGTAACGGTGATCGCTTCCTCTAAATACAAAAATGTATGAGCTTCAAAATCGCTTCCCGATGGTTCGGAACCCACCTGAAGTTGTAGGTTCATCTCTCATTATCATCCTTTCCATTACCCTTGCACAAGCTTAGAGCTTATGTGGGCATCATCCCTAGCAAAAAAAAACTGATTTGAATAATAATGATCAAAGATACTCATTATTCTACTTATCCTGGATTAAAATTGATCTTGCTTGGTGCAACCCAGCATCACTATTCTAATCTAGCTCTACTTGACTAGTAGAATGATATAAACCCTAATTACAACGTTTGAATTAATTTCCTTTCAGATCCACCAGAAGTGAAATTGATTGGAGTGCCTGAGACTGACTTGGAGGAGGGTGAGACGGTCATCCTGAAGTGTGAGACAGATGCGAATCCGATTGCGTCGGTAGTGTGGCGAAGAGCAGGAAATTTGGATGTAGCGAGTCTTGAAGAAAGCCTACAGTTCAGACCGATCTCGAGGAAAGATTCCGGTACTTACACATGCCAGGCTCGCAATGTGTTGGGATCAAGTGAACCGTTGACTGTGCAGCTGGACGTCAAATGTAAGTGAAAGAGATACTCCTTCAATTTATCAGCTCAGTTTTGTTGGTAGTACGAGAAATATTCGGTCGTTGAGATTGCAGTGTATCTTAAAAATTTGAAATTTGCGCATCAACTAGCGCACGCCTTACAACTGTATCTATATCCATAACTTTATCTATAACTGTATCAATAAGTATGTATATAACTGGAAGATAACTATATCTATAACTATGCATCTAAAATTAGTTTCAAGTGGATGTCAACCAATCATCAAGAAATAGGAATAATTCGCTATTAGTTGATCAATTGAAATAAATCATGGTTGAAATCAATGAAGACAAGACAAGACAAGGTCAGTCACGTTTAGTCATAATATAGTTTTTTCAGGTGAGTCCGAGCACACATGAATCTAAAACTAATCGGTGTGTGTTGCAACAATACGTGACATAATTCTTGTCTTGTTCTTCATTAACTAGTTGATCAATTGAGATAAATCATGGTTGAAATCAATGAATACGAGAAAAGATATAAGATGATTTTGGGCACGTAGCCTGAGCAGGATTTTTTCAAGGTGAGTCCGAGCCCATACATGAATGTTGAAGGACTAGAGAGGAGCGTAGAATTTGAAAGCTGTAGGTGTGGGTGTATTTTATAATGCATTGAATTGTGAAAATGAATAAGCTGTCGTTACATGATTCCCGTTTTTATTGCCTCAAAGCGTTTTTAGCCAATATTTATTGTCTGATATGCAAAATGGGGTCCGGAAGATTTTTGTAGAAGTAAGCCATTTAAAACAACATTCAGAGCGGTTACACATTGACAGTTATAAAATTATTCCATGGATGTATGATGGGTCTACACTAATTAAATGTAATGTGATGTCTGAGAATTTGCTTGGAAGACTTGCCTTTGAGGGGAAAGTGATCTTATTTTCCTTTACCTACATAATTAGAATACATTTATTTGAAGTCATTTCAAAATTAAATGTCAAATTTATTCGAGTCCCATGCTGAGGGGCGTAGGCGCATTGTAACTTTAGTTGAAAAAAGCGATTTAAATGAGCCTATTACTTTGTAGAGACTCTCATTTGGTGAAGTACACCACGCTTCAGCGTGGAGGAAATGATAAATCAGCCGCAGGAGCTCAACAGTTAGTGAAAAGAACGAAGATGAGCTTCTAAGTTGCAGATGCATGTTCCGGTGCATTAGCGCGGCTCACTTGGGAATGAATGGAATAATTATTTTTGCGGTCGCACTGATTTTGTCCCCCATTTCTAATTAAAAACTTTGGATGACATGGTCCAAAACAGAACGCACGGTGAGCAGAGCAAAAGTAGCAGCAGTAGCAGCCCACTCACTTCTCTTGAAACTCATTAAAGTTTTGTAATTTCTTATAACGCTGAGTGCGCGGCGGTCTCTCTGTTCTGCTAAGTGCTGCTTTCGCTCGTTAATCATTTGATACAGTATTCTTAGTTGTAGTGCACAACCCACTTCACAAACCAACTGGTGCCTTAAGTCAAAAAAATGCCGTTCACAATTTTCAGTTTTCCTTAAGCTGAAAGATCCGCCACTAAGTGGCATGGTGGTTGAGATGCACTCGAAAGAGCTTCACTCTTTCAGCTTTCATAGTCAAGTTGAAATGATGGAAACATAAGTGGTGGAATGGTGAATAGCGAATAATGGCATTATGAAACATTTATGATGCATCAAATCCGTCAGCCATTCATGGTAATTGATTTCTTCAGTTCTTGATTCGACTATTGCGTGAACTAATTCCTAGTGTTTGATGCCATACTTTGTAGTCATGGGTCTTTCAAGTGGTTACGTTCCTGTCAGTGCCATTGATAAGTGAGCGCTGGAGGTTACTTGCAGTCAGTTTTACTGTCTTTAAAATTCACACAAAATAATCTAAAATAACGTGCAAAGCAGACGGAGACTTTTGCATTGTTGTGGCAGACTTTAGCCGCAAGCCCAGGTTGCACTGCAACTAATTGCAGATAATCATCATTATTATCATCACAATCAAGATTCTGCTAACTTCGAAATTCGGAACTATTGATTTTCTCCTATAAATTTTAATTGGTCTCAGGACTCGTGGTTATTCAAAAATCAATGATCTATTTTTTCGCCATTGATTTTGTTATTATTTGAACAGTTATTCATGTTAGCTATAGTTATGTATTCAGCTATAATTTCATCTTTTAAGTAATTTTTTTCGAGAATGATATCTGATATCAACTGTAGAAAGTATCCTTGGATACGTCGTTGTATCGCTTTATTTTCTTATTTCCTGATATTGCATTAGCCTAAATATAGTAACTCTCCATCATTCTAATGTACGATAAGCTCATTATCTTTCTATTCTCATGATGCGGAAATAAGAATCGACAACATAAGTTTGAATCTATTTGCATCAGTCACGACACGACAATGACTTTTGGACGACTTATTCTTTATTTGTCTCTTGAATTGCACCATTGCACGACAAACAGTCATTTCCACTTCGTAATATTGTAAAGTACAGCCTATATCCATCAATGAGGGATCTGATCATTCACCTATATTAATAATGTACTGAGATGACTAGCTTCTCAATGTAATGAAAGGACCGATATTAAAGTGGATATTGAAGCATGAATGTCTCAGCCGATAGCTATAGCGTCTCATCACCATATATATTCACAATCAATACATTCTCGCTCTAGTAGGCTTGTATTCAATAGGTTATTCGAGATTCAAGTAAGAGCATTGTGTAGTAGCGTGATATTCCTATTCCCGTCGGAATATACAGAAGATTGATGGCTGTGATATCATTATAAAAAGTATAATCTTCCATTTCATTTTATGAAGCTCGATCTTTGTTGTGAGCTCTCAGATTCCATTCAGATATAGAACCAGGGTTTAAAATCATTTCACTGTGACACAATAAGTCGGGGTTAATAATATCATTCTCTTGCGGTTGAATTTCGTGAAAGAATTGAGATTCTTCTCAAATAATGAAATACGAGTCAAGAAAGGTTTTATGAAATCCACCCACCACACAATAAAAACATTTTTATGCGAGGAGCGTTTTGTCTTAGTAGGTCTTTCATAATATCTATGTCACTATTTTTTTTAATTAATGAATATTCTGTTCATGGTCATAATCAACACTTAAATCCAAAATAATATTTGATCAATGGGTTTTCTATTAAATTTCCTTTTGTTACAAAGAGAGAGAGAAACTCTCTTCACTCTGTTCTTTTACTATTGTTGAAATCAGGTTTCCAATTCTCATGTTTCAAGCACTATAATTTATTGAGAACTATATGCTATCTGATAGATGGGAACATTTTTAATTTTCTTTGAAATACCGTTGCTCAACAGGTAGGCTATCAGAATGGATCGTTTAAAAGTGAAAATCATTTTACAAGAAGTAGGCCCAAAAAGTGAGAGAATTTTCAACACGCTTTTTATGAATTAAAAATATTAGCAGATTCTTCAAATTCTATAAGCATTTTGTTTGATGAGATAAAGCACTTTCAAAGGAGAAACAAAATCTATTTATAAAATTAGAATATCAAGCAATCAATTCAGAGCTGAACCCCTGCTCATTCGCAAACTTACATATCGGAAAAATGTATGGAACGTATCATTGAGTAGGAGAGAAAATTGCTGAAAATTCAGTTAGCCTCTTATGCCTAGCCGTCATGTGGCGGGAAAATCGATAGTGTGTATTTTTGGCGAATCGTTATCACGATACACATGGAATCTAACCAGAGAACGTGTTATCACTGGTAGTTACTTATAATATATGAGGGCGAACATCAAACTTCCCGGATATTCAATTTGGGAGCATGTAATCGAGTAATTTCCAGTCTAAAAATGGAAGAGCCTTGTATCCCTTGGAGAAAAAGTTTCCGCCCTTAAGCGTTGAACGGAACTCGCTTTTTTACTAGGGCAGACATTATCATCTTTTTCGTATGTGGGTTATGGGAGTGCCGCCCCTTCCCCTCCCCTCATAAGTAGCGGGCAAGGAATCTGTACGCTCTTCCATTGTGGGTGTTCGTGTGAGTGTCGGAAAAATGTCTGATATCGCCGGTATGTGTGTGTAAACATTTTACATTATCCTATACTAAGACTGTGCAGTCACGTTGAATTCTATCTTTATTTTGTTGAGACTTTTACCACGTGCTGGTCATTCTGCTCTCCGGCACGTTCGAAACTCTTATCCACAAGTCTCTCGGCTCTTTTTTAACGCTCCTTATGGGATAAAGTCCAATATAGCGTTGTCAGTTTTTAGAACTGCCAGAATGAAACCGCTTGCTATGTCCCAGGAAATTGAAGATCAAAAACAATAATCATTGATGCGAATTCAATGCACAGTTCTCCTGTTATTTCTCACTATCCATGTATAAATAATGTCGTGTTTAATATATTTAAGATACCTTCAAAACGATATTAATAAGCATGATTGATATATTTATATTTATATACTTTGTATATTACTAATTCCGACACATTCAAGGTTGAAGAGTAAATTTCACTCATAAATTCAAGGTGAAGAGCGTTGATTTGTAAATGCATTGAATAAAGATGATTTGAGTTCGATTTTTTATTTTGATATTAAATTGTAGTACCGTATTCATTAAATTGGCGGATGGCAGTAGATAGGAAATAGATGGAGAGATATTATTTCTTGACGATGCTGATGAACGTAGAGTCCGATGACAGAAAATTAATATCTCTCTATCTATCTATCTAATGCCATCCGCCAAATCAAATGAATATTACTACAGAACTATAGTTATGGACTTTTGGGAAATAGTGATTCTAACAGTAGTGAATATCCAATCTCGAGCCAGAAATTATCTTGAAATGCAAATTTTCTTATTAATAAGGATCAATTTGATTCTAATAATTAGAAAATACTAGATCTTCTTAGGTAAGGATCGACGAATGCCTTCAATAATCCTTCTATTATTCGATAGAGATTGCAGGTGAACCTTATGCTAGTCGAAGTATAAAATGATATATCATTGAGGAAACTGACAATACGTTTAATTCTTTTGAGAATAGTTTGACCAACTCATTGAAAATTCATAGGGGATGGATCCATTTGAACCACCAATTCATAAACATTGCGTACTTTAAAAGCAGCTTTTAATATTCCGTCTATCTCTTAATTCGCATAAACCTATTTATATGCTAATTTCTCCTCAATAAGCACTGAGATCCCTTTTGAGATCATAGATTACCACACCAAACTTTTAAAACTAATTAATTGAGCCGTTTTTTCTTCATCTACCTCATCACATCATTATTCATTGGGATATTTTATAGAGGTCTGAAGAGATTTGAGATCAGCTGAATAAACCATGCGATATAGAACTATTGAGCAATAGAAGTCTACAATTAGCTGTGTCCAAGACTTTTTCATAATTGCCATTCTCAAATATAAAATTTATAAAGCATCTGCCACATTTGAAAGTTAATGGAATTATTCTTTTAAATTTAATCTGAATTTTGATAGAAGAGTTCAATGTTTGGACAATAGAGAGTTCTTTCTGTTTAGGAATTCAATTTTGATTGAAAATTAGCCTCACTATTGTATATTCATTTTTAATATCTAAATTGAATGACAAATTAATGACACGGATACATTTGAAATGTTCGTAGTGCTTCTAATACTACGTACATTGAAAGACACTTTTAATTCATTGATACATTATTGGTATTCAAGAAATCTACTCTATTTCCATTGAAAAATACATATTCAAAAATGCATTAAATAAACCAAATTGATGATACAAAAAATTTGTTCTATTTACTTTATATCTGACATTTCCATATTATTTTACTCATTGCAGACTTTCATAAATCGATCACGGTCTGATAATAATCTGTCTTTCTTGACATAAACAGTAACCGTTACTGCTTCCACCCCACAGTTTTTCCATTATCTTTTCCATTGTCTTGTCAATCAGATTTTTGGCATCCTCATTGCATGACCAAAACATGGAATTTCCTTTTTTACATGTGTTTTGTTAGTCACTGTTCCTGATAAAAATTCTCTTGAATCATCAGTGTACATCATATAAATATGAATTTCATTGAAGACCATCATGTCCTGTTTTACTTTCATATCTCTTACATCAACACACACACAACGTAGTCATAGTAGCCTAATATTCAATTGAATAAAACCACAAACTTGGTATACATCTCTAATTATTAGTGATAAAACCCTGTTATTACAGATTAGGAATGAGGTACAACCTGCAACGATTCCTCCGCACTACCATATATTATACATTACTATACAAGTATTGTATATTATTGTGCATGAATTGAATACAGAAGTATTAATTATACATAACTATAGATGAATAGTGCAATATAGTGTATCACTACACAAATATTGAGTACTCATCGACTATCCTGTTCCCCGATGATATAAAACGAGTTGTATTGGAAGAAATGTCATAATCAGAGTTTAAAGATTCAGTTCCTGATCCGTGGCGAAGCGTGGTACACTTAGCCGGTCATCACCGGGTATATTTCCTATAGGACATATACCCGGCGATAACCGGGTATACCACGCCTCGCCACGATTCCTGATACAGACCACTCTGCAACAATCATGTAGGAAAATTGCTACACCAATTGCTAAGTAGGAGAAGATTAATTGTTTATTTGGTTGCCGAATTTCATGCTTTATCATCAATTTAATTTTATGATTTCCTGGATTTTCAAGCTTTCAATTTCAGACTACTTAAATCGAATTACTTATTCTTCCATTCAGTTAGCTGTTCGCGTCCAGAGCGAATTGCTAGTGATAGAAATGTGCTATTTCGACTAGACAGATGTGTGCAACAGTGCATAAAGCTGTATGGTTGCTTAGGCTGATGGCCACCGTAGCGCTGCACATATGGAACAGCAAACACGGGTGCGATTTCCATTGATATTAGGCGCAGGGGATCGCTTGGTACAGGAGAACACAGGCCCATTCTCAGGCTCTAACGGTTATTAAAATGTTCACTTCACTCGCATTAACATTAATGCAATCCGCAGAGAGGTGTGGGGTGGCTGGGAAGGGGGGGAGAGAAAGGAGAAGGGAGAGGAAATAGCTAATGGGGATGTACACGAGCATCGACCACCTCTTCCGCCGATATTAGCAAGGAGGATCACCTCCTCTCCCTTTATTGGGTCTCCATGTAAGCACTAGCTGGTCGACAATTCTTTCCAGCTCAAGATGCTGCAAAACCGACCCAACATGTGCATTCTCGTAGGATGCATCATGAATACGAATACCCAAGAAGATATCTTAGTCCTTCCTTTGTTCGAGAACTAAATTTGCGGTTTTCATCGCGTGCAAGAGAATGGATTCCAGCACCGCCATTTCATTTACTGCAAGCTAGTGCCTCATGTACCTCAATAATTAAAGTATTACAGAACAAGGTAGCCAGTTGTAGTAACCATTAGAATTGTGAATTATGGAAGAATGCTTGCGCCCTGAGATAACTGTGTACTATTGTATATCCCACTTTATTCTTCTCCTAGTGATGATACTAGAATTTCACATCTCGTACGGTATTTTTACAAAATTGAATTTGAATTGAATTCAAATTGAAATCACATTAAAATCTTTCGAATTTTCTGTGTTGAAATGGGACCTATAAAATCTCAATTCTATGATTCGAATACAGGCTATGAGCTTACATTGGATTGATAATTAAATAGTTATAATAACTTATAAGATAACTTATGACAACAGTTGAAAAATACCAGTATTAATGTTCTGCTTTATTACAAATTGAATTTACTTATTCGAACACAAAGCAAAACACATTCAATTGCATCAGTAGCCTAGTTCGTTAAGATAGATGCTGGATATCTTCAATGGATAGAATTTATACCGTAATGATAGAATTTTCAAGAATTACACTAGAATCGAAACTGAACTGGAACAGATTTGATTGAGGCTTACGAACAATGGGTTACTGTCCAGAAATCTGTTCCGTTGTATGTGATTGATTTGCATGAAATCTTATCCATCAGTATTAATGACACCATCAATACGCTACTATTATAGATTCCATCGTGGATTGTAACTTGAGTAGAGGAAAATGTTCATCAGTACATTGAAATTTCGATCGCTATATCGATATCGTTGTATCCAATCTCCACTGCAATTTCCTGCAGTAATGTTATCCTTTAATTAGTCCCAGTTTGCTCAGCCATCTCCCAAATAACTCTCCAGTCTCTCCATTACACGTCTACGTCATCATTATATCCCCTGTCAGCTGTAATCAATTAGTGGAAATCTCCTTATTCGCTATTTGCACGTGAGTTGAGATGATTTCAAATCTGATCGAGGTGACTGAAGTGGAATTTTCGTGCAATAATTTGGAATAAAAATCGAGATTTTAAATGAGGAAGGATAAGGCTTCTGTATTTTCCAAATTGTAAAAATACCAGTTATAATAGTAGTCTAATATCTCTGTCTTCTATGTATTCCCCCTATCCTATGCCTCATTATAAATTTAATTTCTTTGAAAAAGAGAATGAGTCAAATCGTTTTAAATTTTTATGATGAGAAATCGAATAGGTACATGTGACTGATTTGAAGATCCCGCCTATGGTGAATATAAACCTCATAGATATGAGTTGATAAGTTTTTTATCTCAGCTAAGAATGAACGAAATTTGTATCAAAGTAAATGATATACTTGGATTCTTGCTTATGTTCTAATTACATTGTTCTACGTTTCACCCTTACCTTGATTTACAAGATTTTCGTCTACGTAATCAAAACCAAAACAAAGTATGAAACATAAACATCAAAATGAATCTGATAAGTTCAATTGAAGATTCTAATCATGTATCAAAGCATATCATTTATCAATTTATAATGCCACTAACACTGTATGAACACTGCCCTCTAGAATTAGCAAAAACATATTTTATTCCTTTTATCAAGTGACTTTCATTTACTGAGCACCACTAACATTACATGTCGAATTCCGAAAGAAGAACCCGAAAAATGCATGAATGATTACAATACCGCAGATACAGCAAAAAATTATAGCTCACGAATTCTCCTCAATTCAACTTTATTTTTGAGCTTCATGTTGTCCGGTATCCGATACAAAGATGGTGTAGGGTTTGTTGAAGATATAAGAACGCAAAAACAATGAACAAGGGAAATAGTAAAATAGCTACCATTAAAAGATGAAATAAGGTCACAGTGGCCAAAAACAAAATTCAGTTGTGAGAACATTAAATGGAAGTGCCACTGATTTCTTTGTTCACTTAGGAATGCAGAAGACTACTGCTACAATGGAAAGAATCGTAACAGAGTCGTATACGAAAACTCCATTAGGCCCACCTCTTCTGCTCTATAATTAATTTTTAAAACAATCCACGTTTTAATGTGGGATTTCCAGCCCAAACTTACTTCCTTTTTATGAAATCTATTGATACTCGCACCATCCTCTTTTCACAGCCCTTTGCGAAAGCTCATTTAGTTTTGAGGGATGATGAAGATTTTATTACTTAAACAGTTCAACATGGATTTGATTGTTGCTTTTTCAATTACAGTTCAAATTCGTTTCATTATTTTCAAGTCCGGTTGCATAAAATAGAATAATTCATGTGATAATATCAAACCACAATAGAAAGTTTAGAACATAGGTGAAGACTCATTGACTAATCTAGTCTCCTAATAACTAATACTTCAAGTAATCATGCTACAATGTATCATATACTTGTACTAGGAAAATAGTCCACAAACTGAATGAATTAAAATTGAATGAACACATGAATCACATGAGCAGCCATCATAAGTGGATAAATATTAGCCAAACCTTAATTTATATTTCATCAAGTTTTTTTTGCTCTGTGAGAGTGTTAAAATAAATACTCGTCGACTGAAAAAATTGTTTTAGTTGAGTTGAGATCAGCATTGTCCATTCAAACTTTCACGGCACATTTTAAAAGCTATGATCTCGCTACACTGATGGAGTTTACATGTTTTTGGGATTTAATTTTATTATTTCATAGGACAGAGAATGAAGCTTAAAAATCTCTCTTCCACCATTAATGATCAGGAATGAGCTCCAGCACTCATCTCGAGTCCCCCTCTCTCAATCCAAATCAAAAAACTGTTCAAACCATCATCATTTTGATGGACAAGATAGTTGGAAATTGAAATATTGTAGGCCCACTCACAAAACATTTTTAGCCAAATCAAGCTTCTACAAGAAGCTGTCAGGTCATCAGTCAAAAGCAATAAAAAAGTCAGGCATTTTGTAAAAAATGCATTAGCATTTAGCATTCAGTTGTTACAAATTTCAAAGCGTGCTTTATTTGATTTCGTAATTGTTCCATATAAACTCCATACAAATGGTGTGTAGAATCGAAAATTCGAAATATCTCCACAAGTGAATCTGAAAATTTAGAAGCGTAATCGAATAAAGACATCCATTGAACATTAAATTAGTAAAAACTACACAACCAAGTGCACTTTAATCTGGCAGGCACGCTCAATCAGTTTGAAGATTATATTATTAGATAGATGAAGAATAGGAAGTACACAGGAAATCAAATAGTGATGGAATAAAGAGAGCAACCAGTCACAGACAAATTCAGTTCAGGACCTCGCCTCTAAGCGCCGCCTACTCTCTCAACAAAGCAAAATATGTTTCCAAATTCTGCCGGCAGATGGTGGTAGGTACTGGATGATGTCTAACATCCTTTCATTTGAATATCAATGGAGATGTAAGAATTACTTGATAGTTACAAAACGTAGTAACAAAGAATATCAATTATTTTTCTTCAGGTGTATGGAAGAAAACCGATGTGATACTTTCAATTTTATTGACATTGGAATACACTTTTTAATGTGAATACCAACGTACTGGAAGTTCAACTTCAACATTAGTTATTTTGTTTCAAGACCGATAATCTGTTTAGGTGCTTCAGAAGTACTGAAAATCCCTGCACAAAACCAAAGTTATTATGGCGGATTTCGCGTTCACAAAAATTCAGATATCTAGCTTAGAAATTGTAATTGTTCAGGCGAATGAACCGAGCCTACCAGATAGTTTCAAATACTGATCATTCTCATAATTGCTGACGGATAATTGCTGAAGATGCTTTTTTAAATTTCGTATCTGCTTTGAAGCGTTTAGTATGGTTTAGGTTAGTAATTACCTAGTAGGTTTCAATTTTCATTTTTTTCCAGGTCCTGATATCGAAATCAAAATATCAAAATTTGCAGAATGGGAGATATTTCTGACTACTGCTTGATATTAGCCAAATAGCCAGTCGTGTGAATGACATTTTTCGACGTTGTCAATACAAGGTATTGATTATTTGAACAGAGTAGAACTGAGAAGATTCTCTGAATTATTTGTTAACATGTCTGTGAGTTATTAGACCATCGATGAACATGAAAAAGCTTTTGCTCATTTGATGTAAGCCAATAACTTCCTTTCACTACTTCTTGGAAATCCAGTTCCAAAAAATCAGGAATATATCGTCATATCGAAACACTAGAAACATTCCATGCGGATTTCAATTATAACAATATTTCAAATTCTTAGAACAGCAATCCAACAAAGTGAGAGGCAATTGAACTCTGGTTGATGTGGTTGGTGAGTTCAATCAATTGAATGGAACAAATTGACTCAGTTGAACTGGGATATGATACAATACATTAACGTCGAATAAGTGACATCTGAACAATATGAAACTTTCAGGGAAATGCATTTTATTGGAACAGAACACATGACTCCACTGTAAACAGTGAAAATTAACGCAGGCCTCATAAATGAAGGCCTGATACATTTCCTATGAATGAAACGTTTAACAGTTCCCGTGAACATTTTATTCAGTGTTATAATAACGTTATGATAGCGATAGCTGTATAATAAAATCTTTGAATTTGATTGGGATGGGCATATGAAAAAAATAAGAGAATAAATATAAAAATATATTAATATATAACTATAAAAAATAATTTCATAATTGTGTATGAAAAATAAGAGAATCAGCTTCAAGACCTTTTAATTCATTCCATGTCATTGTGGGAACAAAATTGAACTAATAAGTTTAATTCTTGTTGATCGAGTCAGAGAAATTAATCACTCTGACTGGAATAACTTATTCAGATTTGGCGAGCCTCCTACACACTATGTTGAAATTAAAGTTAATCCCAGATTTCCTCACAACATAGCTTTTTGAAACTCGATTAAAGCTATACGATAATATACAGCTCGTATTTTCATCTTATTCCTCTTTTTATTCTCATTGTTGTCACGAATGACCACAATAGAAGCCTGCCAAAGTACTAAAAGAGCACTTTATTGCATTTCTCTTTACCCATATTTCTTCCATTCGTTCGCTATTTATGGCCCTGATTTCACCCGTCTTTTAGTTTCAGAGACTTTGCCGTCTTTAGTTTTCTATGAGAAAATAGGAAGATTAAGTACAGCAGGATGAGAGTATAGTTTCCTCACAATCTACTTTGCGATTCTTTATACTGTAATTGTATTTTCATTGTGTCTATTGTATTTAATTGAAGTTTAAAAACTTTGTGATGTGTGTAAAATTTCAGGGAAAATTGATTATTTTGTTAATAATCAACAATTCCATGGAGATCCTGATGATAAGAGAAGATAGGAAACATCTACTTTGGTAGGTTTATAGAGTCCAACTCAATAGAAAAATCTGAACTCAATATTCCTCTATGCCGTTGTAGGGTACAAGCTTTAATTGGTAACAAAACTTGAATGAGAGACTAATATTTTTACATTTATTCAGCATACTCTCCTTTGTGCAGGAACTTCTGTTTCTGACAAATGCTACCTAGCTGTAGTTCGTACTACTGACACATCATCTCTGTAATCATCCTAGCTGAAATGAATTTTAAACCTGTCACAATTCCGTTGAGTGCCCGACCAAAACAAACCATTCATTTTGTTCCAAAAGAGAGTCGCTTTTTCAGCAGAAGTTTTGTTCATAAACTGTAATTCCTTTCAATTGTCGCTATTCTGCAAATCCACTGGATTGCTCCCTTGTTTTCCATCCAGGTTAGACCTATTCTTTTTATGTTATTCTAATTGAAACTTCCATTTCCATCCAATCTCTACCAAACTCCTCCTATCATAATTCTTCTCAACTTACAATTTTTGAAATTGTAAGTATTACCCAACTGTAATTCCTTCCAAGTGTCGCTATTCTGCAAACAATTCTTATTGGATCTACTGACTTATCTTACATGAAATAAAACTCAACTAGATACATAATAATTCGTTATTGGAGTTTAGTAGTCCTTAGAATGAACACTTTTGTAATAACAATACGTTAATCAATCTTTTTTGCTGCTTTCTAAAAATGTTATTCCTGAAACGATTGATAGAAAGGGAATTGCAAAATTCTACACATTTTCTTCAATTTGGTTCTGAGTCTACAACTTTCATGCATTTCAAAAGCTATTAAGGAAATTGTTCAATTCCGTGCGAGTTTTCATATTTATTGATGCATTTCTTACGGTATTTGATACAATTTTTGATACATTCTTAATAAGATTTTCCGTACAAATGTAGTAAAATTTCCTTATTACCCAAGCCTGAAGCTTACTGTACGTAACATCACCCTGAACAATCAAATGAAAATTAGTGATTTAACTTGCCTTCAAATCTCCAAAGGTGTAGAGTTATCTAGTTTCCAAGGAGTATGACGCCGAGATAGAAATGATCAATATTCTCGAGAGGAATGAGTGATTCTTTGCGAGAGCGTAATGCCATTGTATGGCGGTAACGGCAGCTGAGAACGACCACTTACCAGGTGGAAGTTGCGTGTTGGACGGCGCGGCGCAAATGGAGCGCGCAAAAGGAAGATTCAGTGCAGATCGTATCGAACGCGAAACATTTTCGCACAAGAAGCTCTTCGGACGACCGGCACCGAAATATAAATGAGTCTGGACCATGAACACCTATATAGTGTGGCTATCAGCCAGCAACTAAATGTGTATCACATATTGTGAGAAACGTAGGCTACACTTTCGGGAGTGAACTGTGTTAGTTTATTACCGTACGTAAAGGGTGTACCAGTCAAACTTGCATTTTTGAAATGACTATAAAAAATAAACGGATGAATATTTCAAATTTGTATTGTTACTATCTTAATCTACATTAAAAAGCATTCAAGAAACAACATTCAAATTATCATTCCCGAATGAGACATTCTTATGAATAGGCGATTTCTGAAACTGCCCATCACATCACAGGGCGTACGCTGAGCCAGCGATGAGGAACATTTTCATCTCTCTGGTTTTGTGAATAAACAAAATTTCCAATACTGGAGTGTTGAATACTGGGACAACTTTTGACAACTGCGGCCTGATTCAAAAGATAAATTTATAACTTATAAATCAGCTATACATCCCATACTTGAAAACTGTATACTAATGCATTAAACATACTGTACTTGAATAATAATGTAACTTCCGTTTCGGAATACATTGTATTCCCTATCTTATACGTAGGTGCTACGCCGATACGGATACACATACTAAAATGTATACCGTACTTTTAATGTATACCGTATAGCTTGTCGTACCTTTCATGTGACAGCATTTTTCCTGTTTCTTAGAACTTCAAAACTCTATGGCCTGATATAGACACTTTATTTTATTTTTATTTCAGAATTGCATAACCTTGTAAACATGGATATGATCGTGGAAATCACAATTAAGAAATCTCTCTTTGTTGAGCTTATCAAATAAGCATTTTATAGCACAATAATCTATTCAGAGGATATTGAGACTTTCCAAATCAGTTGATTAGACAGTGCACTTTGACAACTGACATTGACATGCGTTTGGTGCATGGACCGTTGGAACTGCCAGTATGTTATGAGTGAAAGTGACAAGTCTGTAACGAAAGTGTCCAACTCTCCGATCACTCTGACAATACTGTTTAAACACTAATAAACAATATGAACATCAGAATTCACCTCATATTCGTAAATCTGATTCACGTCATATTCGTTTCTCATGAACATCAATGGTAATGGCAATGTTTTAAATTCCATTTTCACAACTAATTCCCTACATGGTGAGAGAGGTGGTTTAATGTGTAGAATAATGCTTAAAAAAATGTATCACTAGTAAACAATGATTGACAGTGAACAATTCCGCCATAGGTGGATGCATCATACGACTTTTATCGGCCAGTTGCACGAAAACCCAATTGAATTCAAATCGCCGATAAATCATTTCATCTATGGATCCTTAGGAACCAATACAACGAGAACAAATGAACAAATCTGACATCAATGCAGTGACTTCATTTTCCGGAGGTCGATTTTTGTGCAACTGTCCGTATACCATTATGTAGTGTTATATATTTCGAGTGGTTTTTGGAATAATTTAAATCCAGGTTCCATTAATCATAATTATTTATTTATTAAGGTTGCCTTTTTTATTATCAATACATTAAGACAAAACCATAAACTATTACAAACATTCATTCTTAATCTAAAATAAAATCATGAAATAATGAACTTTATTCATTTAAGCAAATAATACAAAGAATTTCACTTGAATAATAAATAAATGAATAAATGAATTTTATTTCCTTCTACAATAAACATTAAAGACAGTTTCAAATAACAGAAACTTTTGAATAACAGGAAATTATCCCGTATTTGTAGTCAACTTGTTCTAAACCTATACAACAGATTCCAGGCTCACAAACTAAACAATATATACAAAACAATAAGAAAAATATACTTCTATTAATACAGATAAGTCCACAATTACTCTATACTCGTGATGTTTAATATGATGGGTTCATGACAGTACCATATTTGACCAAATTGTGTATCTGTTTCAATTGTTTCAATGCTTCAATAAGTTGTTGCGATTTGTTTAAGACCCGCCATCGATCAGCAGCGTGGGCCGCGACAAGATGACGACAGCGACGCTGTTCTCGCCGGTGACGTTCGCCTGCGAAGCGGACGCCAATCCGACGCCCAACTACCAGTGGCTGCAGCGGCTGCCGGCTGCAGGCGGCGGCGTCTCGTCAGCTGCAGACGGCGTCGAGACGGTGCTGGTGCGCAGCTCTGATCAGATGCTGATCTTGCGCAACGTCACGTACGAGCATCAGGGCGAGTACGTGTGTCGCGTCACCAACACCATTGCCGGAACGCATCGCTCCGCGCAGAGTGAGGCCGTCTCTATTCAGGTGGTCGGTGAGTGATCACTCATTAAACACTATTATACTGTATTATCCTATACTGCTGTACTACTATATTGTCCATTTATTATGTTAATCAATCAATCAATCGAACTCTTTATTCAACACATACAATTTATGTACATGAATGCGTCATTGAACATATAAAAAATATATAACATATAGGCATAGGCCAATATAATACAATCATTGTCTAGCATTATAAAATTCATCATAATTATAACAAACTAATTCTGTTACTATCCCTTTCATTTCTAATACCACTTGGTAGATAACCCGTAAATTTCATCCCTTTATAAGACGGACTTTGTTTGAATTTTTCTTTTTTATATTCCTTAATTAAGAATGTATCCCTGTTTCTAGTGTTGTAATTATGTACTTCCAGTTGCCGTGGGAATCTTGATTCGCTATTTTTTACATATAGCACTGTGCGGTATATATAGAGGCTGTACTCTGTCATAAAGTCCAGATCTTTAAAAAGTATTCTGCATGACTGTTCACTATTTAAGTTATAAGAAATATGTGAATGGATTGTTGCGAAATACACCGATTTTAAAGTTATAAGATTACTTATTTAATTGTTGATTGTCTTCTATTATTTCCGACAGTTGTAGGCTGCTCAGAGCTCTGTATATTGTATAATAATGAAGAAAGCATGACCGGTACACAAGTAGTTCATCCCCATGTTGAAGAGTGAAGGCCAGTTTTTGAACGGTAGATTGTGGCGATATCTCTGGGGAGTCTATAGAACCTGATTTTAGCGACCCTGTATTTAAATTTTAAGACCTCCCCTAAATTGACCGTACAGGAACTACATGGTCTACAGTCTTGACCGTTAGGCTAGGCGGTCACCGGTTAGTCAAGACAAGACAATACGAGATTAGTCACTTTTAGTCACAGTACTTCACATAGTTGCTTATGAAGCAACACACACCGATTAGTCATTGCATCGGTGTGTGCTGCTTCATAAGCAGCTATGTGAATTATTGTGACTAAAGGTGCCTAATCTCGTCTTTTCTAGACTAACCGGTGTACGCCTAGCCTAAAGCGAAAATCGCAACAACATTCTCTATACTGTACCATGAGATATCTTCTTGCATTATGCTTTCTCTATGATATAATTTAATGAGGGGCTGCTGAGTGATTGTGAGGTCAAGTAACAAACATTCAAGACTACTCTTAGATGGATGACCGGCATCTACCCAGTATGTAAAAAAATGGGCCAGTTGCACGAAAATTCAATTGCATTCTACTACCATTCAATGACGTCATTAAATTAACGTCAGATTTTCCATGTAAATGACATTATTTTACGATGGTTAAAATCAATTGAATTTTCGTGCAATTGGCCGCTCATCTTCTTCATAATCACCCGTTCGGATTTAGTTGGAGTTTACAAATTTTAGGTACTTATAACACTAATAAGTCGCTGGCTCTAATGTTGGTGTAACTAAAATTACAAGATTTGAGATTAGTCAAGTATGACGAGTGGAAAAGTTGTAAGATTTCTACAAAGTGAAATGAAAAAGTTTGTAAGCAAGGAAATTTTTCGTTGATAGGGTAGGCAAGTTCAAAAGCGAAAAAATTTCTAGAATTTCTAAATTTTCTCTTTTCTTAGACCAGCCGTACTCGTGATATTGCCTAGCTCATTTTAATGATTATCAAAGCAGATTCCATGATATTCCAACTCCAAGAATTGCTGAAAAATATTTTACTCCTCAGCACTTCCTGTACAAATCCAACGAAATTTCCATCTTGAAATCCAATTTTTGTCTGAAGTACAAAATAGTATTCTATCCTTGTCTTGTGACTGCTCGTACTGTTAAGTTGTTCAAAATATTGTTTCTGAACTCCAGAACGAGTGGTTTTCGGAAACGCTTAAGTTTTCCCAAAGGAGAGGGACAAAATTTCTTCCAATGCTGGAAGAAAAATTATTTGAATACGATGCGAAAATGTGGGACTACTTTCAAAATTTATGCTGAGGAAAATGTCTTTCTCTATATCACTAGAGACTTTCATAAATGCATATGCTAGGGAGACAGGAAATTACAGATTCAAGAAATATGGTGGATTCAACCACTAAGACTTGAAGCATGAGCATGAGCCTCTGAGTTATCACTATTCCCCCGTGGTGAGTCATGATAGATTGTATATGTCACGTGAGATTCTTGTTAGAGCTATCCATCTTCTGCTCATGGATGAGTTTCAAATCAAGCTTTGAACTTCTCTTTATCCATCAATATTTTCCATCTTATGAGATGTATTTTAGAATAGCATAGTGATAAATTTCCGTTAATATCACTTTCCTTACAAGTAAAATACTCAGAATCACGTTGATCGGATTTAATTAAATCTTGGAATTTCTTGGTGAGTGGGAGTGACAAATATTTTCAGAACTTTGAAGAAGGTATGAACGTAGGTGGAAATAGACCATTTTTGAATTGATGAGTGTCTGAATAGGGACGTTAAGAAATTTAAGGAACACTAAATAATTTTTCTAAAAAGTGTAGAATACAAAAAATTATCAGAATAATCTTTATCCAAGGATCTTAATGCGATTTCCATGAGCCATTGCAATCCCATAATTTGTTTACAATGATCAACTTTCATGTTGCTTATCATTTTGTAATAAGAACTTTGGTTTTTTGTACTTTTTGTATGTAAATACATTGGGTTTCTTGCGTTTTTCTGCGTTTCCATTGCGGTTTTACACATTTTTCAATATTGGCTTGACCAAAGAAGTTGAAAAATTACACAGGTTTAGCTGGGTACTTGGAAGAGACAGAAAAATGAAGAGGCATAAAAATCTGGTTTGGCAAATTAATTATAGGTTTATGAAGAATGCAATGATTAAGCTAAATGGGAAATAATGACAATAGACCATTCACAAACAAGATAAGTACTAGCCACGCCTCCAATCTCCGCCTACTCTCCTCCGATTGGTCAGCAATGCGAAATGTGTAACTGAATTTCACCGGTAGATAGCAGAAGTTACTGGTACTGAGTACAGAGAATGTACAATCACAGTATGGCTATTAATGTGAAAAGGCTCATAGAAATGTGTTGGAACACTTTTTACCGCCACCGTAATACTTTTAAATATTTTGAATTCTGATATGTGTTAACACGCTTTACACCCCAACTTCAACTTCTGTTGAAGACACATTTGTGTTGATTACGCATTTTTCAAATTTCCTTCAAGAGAAACAAGATTGAAAATAACTTTTCTAACATTAAAAATAGTCTCTTTACTCTTGGTATTACCACAGACTTACTATACAGTTAGAGTTAGTCTATGGTATTACTTTAACAGCTTTAAATATTATGAAAATTAACGTGAGGTCACTTCACCCTATCGAGCAGTTCCCATACGTCAAAAGACCTATTGGATCATCGCTAGTAGTTCGACATCATTTAAACGAACATTCAGTTTATAATTTCGTTACTACTCTGGGTGTGCCTACCATTGAGGGTTTCCATCAATAAAAGCCTCATGCTCTATTCATAAAAGTTGTATATTGTTTTAGTAGTACGTCCCTCCTTCACCATCTGTTATAATTATATGCTATTTACCTCTATTGAGCAAGTTCAAAACAATATAATGAACGTCAACAAATAATCACACTACACCTACTGTGTGTGGAGTAAAACAACTTTACTCTGAGCGTTATATTACAAAGGAGAACCAAACATTGCTACCACCAAGTGTAGGCTACAGTCAAACAAATTTAGAAATTCAGAGCCGCGTTGTACCTCAACTGTCAATAAAAACGGTATTGTATGAACGCCATCCCCACCAGGATGTGCTGGTATCATTATTTCTCATTTCACCAATCGATCGACTATTGTTTACAGCCTATTGAATCGGACGTCACTTTCTCTCACAGTCATTTTTGTTTTGAAATTTTTGGCTGCAAACAATACCGGGTGTTGAAGTTATACACATGAGATTGTTTCATTAATAATCCCAAATTTAATTTCTATTATCATTGAAAAAGAGATTTCCAGCTATTGAGTGACTACAGCTATTGAGACTTGTCTGTATGTATCCATGAACCTGTCTAATTTTTTTTAATTTTGAAACTAAGTCATTCAAGAAGCTTTAATAAAATAGAAGATCGACATATTCAATTAGCCTACAGTGGGTCCTAGAATCTAGACCCTCGATCTAGAATCGTCTAGAATTTAGACACCCTATTCCCAGGAATAAAAATATTGGGAAGACCCGAGTAGGGTTGTTCCACTTCACCAACCAATTATCCCTTGATGGAGAACAATATATTTGGTTTATTGAGTACGAGAGCTGATATAGTTTTATACCTCTTGAAATGACGTAATTTAATTAATTAAAACCAATTTGATTTCGCTGATGTCGTTAAATTACCGAGCGACATTTCACAATGATTAAAATTCAAACGGATTTCAAGCAACCGGCCTCTAGGCTTCTAAATAGAACTCTTCTAGTCTCTCTTCTAAAAGGTTCTATTTCTTATATCTACTTTGTCTCCTCGCTTTGTTTCGGATACAGTCATTTACATATTAGGCCTATATGAAACTCACATCCAATTTTTTCCAATTCATTTGGAAGGCTTTTAGTAAGATTAGATTATTTCACACGTCTAGACCAATGGATTCAATCTTTCACTCGATATGACAGATTAAGGGTGGGCTTAAGAGCTCGGGATTTACAAGTCCACTCAATTTATCTTTTAGACTCGAGATGATCTGTTCTTGGAATCATAAACCCAACTCTTGAACCTCGGGTTTTTCCTTCCGATAATATTGCTCTTTTACGTGTGAGACTTGCTAATCTCGAGAACATAAGCCCGATTTTTAACACTCAGCGCAAAATCCGGTTTGTAGCCTCGAAATAGAGGTAAACCTGAGCTCATAAACCGCCCCTAAAAGTGTATGACGTAGCTTAACAAGTAACATGAGTCATTACTTATTACTATTATTTCATACGTCAATGTTCACTTCAACGTAAGAATTATTTTCAGTTTACACGATTATGTTTTACAGCGAAACAGTATCTAAATTGAAACCTGTAAATTGTAGTGTAGTTTGCAGTAGCTCAGTAGTTCACTTAATTACTGTCTGTAGAAGGAAGGACACCGGATTAAAACGTTGATGGTGAACATGAGAAGGAAAGCAATGTATAATGTATGAGACTAAATCATTATTGCAGGTCATTCTCGATTCCGAATTCAACCTTCACAGTTATATTGTGCTTGGATAGCATTATAAACCAACCTATTAACTAATTGATTGAAAAGATGGCTGGACTAAAATCCAAATATATCTCTTAAGTAGTGATGTTTACTCACACTTAACATGAATGAATAACGTTTTGGACAGTGAGTGACGCATTTCAGGTGTGTGAGATTATGAATGTCAGAATAAAGCAGGGCTCTCCAGTTAGTGGACATCTGGTTCAGAGCTTTCAGTGCTGTCCAAAAGTAGATTACAAAGACAAATTTTCAGAATTGAAATACAAGACAACTACAGCTTGTTTCATGCAGATTTGGAGAGACTTCACAAGAAACATGGCAATTAATTTTAGTTGAACGTGGAGCTTCGCAACATTGTACCTTGCCAATATTTAGGATGAATATGGATAAAATATTCAAGGTATCATATCGCCTGACAGCCTAGGCTGAGAATTTTAGCCTTTTTTCGCATTCATGCCAAACATCAATATTGTTCTTGAGACTCTTCCAAAATATATTTTTTCAATATGGATTGAATATTGAATGTATCACGACGTCTAACAGCCTTGAAAAACTGACAACCTTTAATTTTTAAGAACGGAAATTTTAAAATTATCTTGTATCTTATTCACATACATGTTTTTGATTTAAGTTGATATTATACACTTATTAATGTGACCCAGCAAATATAACATCAGACAAACCCTGACACAAAAACAAACCCATGATACTCAAATTGTGGAGGCGACAACTTATAATATTACGCGAATGTCTTACCATTCTTCTATCACTATTCCATTCAGTATAAAATTTTATGAACTCTACCTGCAATTTATTAGAATTTGACATCTTATTGGATAGGAGGTTTTCCGATCAGACCTTGGTTATTGCACCAAATAACGTAACTTTTTAGAAAGTTTTAATATTGTGGAAATTCACTTAGTATGAGTCACATTTTCATTACTAAGTGAATATTGCCATTCTATCTGGTTCTATTCTATTTCCATTCTATTGCCATCTATCCTGGTTATTTTCCCCATAATCTGTTTATATTTTCCATCAATTCAGTCATTAATCACGGATTTCTATCTTGGAGTGTTATTTGTTGATTACCAGGAAAGATGATAGAAGTCATTCATTTGTTTATTTGGATGATACAAAAGATGATCTGTTGTGGATTATTATGGAACCATATAATGGATTGATTAATTTTTATTATGGATTGTTTTCAGAGTTATGAATAAGAGTAAGATGTTAGAACAATATGAACAAGAATACTTTTCGATAGATGGATTTCGCAATGAATAGGCCTCCAAATAAAAATTATTTGTTATAACAATGACAAGGATTGTGTTCAACCATTCACAGCATTGGGAGAAGAATTGTATGTTATAATATCTGGATAACTTTGAAGGTGAATAATTATCTTAGAAGTTCCAGCATTTTCTACACTTTCAAGTTGTGAGTGCGAAAATCAATGTGCAAACTAAATGTTTTTATGTCTGATGAGGAATCTGAAGGCTCTGGACTCCATTGGCTCGAATTATCATAAAATATTGGAAAAAGAGTAAATAAGATGATCACACATTAACACAAACGAAAAAGTACAGTTTTCAATGTTTTTGGCTGTTTCTTTAGTGACATACCGGTATACCTTTCAACTGAAAGAAATCGAATTGATCAAAAATGTAATTCATAGCAGAAGAAGTACTCTAGTTATCAAAACTATTGTAGGTAGAATTCTGTAAATAATACCGGAAAAGATTTGAAGCTCCATTACAGTATAGCTTTTCGAATTTCATCTCCAATATACTGTACCTACCTCGAGCAAAATAATAGCCGATTCACCAACCGGTTATTGATTGTTAATAATCGGAGGTGCAATTACTGAAACTAAATTGGTGTGGGAGTAAGTGTTCTCAGCAAATTGTAGGCCACCATGTCTGAACATAATGTTTGATTGTTTGCAAGTTGAGAGTGGCGACTGCTGCCTCCTCCCGCTACTAACCGCTACCAAATACCGCATCGTAAATCAGGCAGCTCTGTTTCCTCTCTTATTGGAATTGAAAGCACCGACTCGAGTGAATAAAGGCCAATAAGAGTCGACTTTATTCGATAGGTTTTCTCAAATGAGAAACGAAATGCAGCGGCTGAGAAAGATTGTCTGCCACCGAATGGCACTGCACTCTTTCAACGCAAAGTAGAGCTTGTCAAATGATTAATGGCCTTTTTCTTCACGCAACATTCATCAGCTTTTTCACTCGAAATTTAATCATTTCCAGCCTCCCTCTCTCTCTTCAGAAAGAATACTTCCCAAAATACTATTACGGTTCTCACTTTTATATATAAAGGTTAATGAATAATGGCCAAGTTTTTCGTTCCATTCATTTTTAACCAACTGTAAGACGCGACGCATTCTCTAGTCTGCATTTTCTTCTGACTTGACTCATTCCTGAATGACGTGTCATGAACAATATCGGTTCATTTGTCAACCTGAAAGGTTGCGCATTACTTTTTCTCATTCGAACCTCTTTTCTCCCTCATCCATCTTCTACTATTTCTACACTTCTCACATTACAGTAGGGAACAGAGCTTCAAAATTAATGATGACAGTCATTCTGTTCACAATGAATCATTTGAATAAAACAGATGCATTACAGTTGCAAGATCTTTCCAAGATGTTTGCTGTGAAGAGAAAAGTGGTCGTGTAAAACCTTTAGAAGTCCTATTGACTTTCACTTGGAATGAAGCTAAAAATCATTCGCGTTCTTCGTAGTTCCTCTTTTTGTTTCAGCTTATCCTTTGATAATAATCTTTTCATCTTTCCCGCAAGTTCAAGAAAATTCTCTAAAACTTTTTTTCCTTATAGCATATACTTGACTTAGTATTATCAATTTCCAGCTTCATTCCTTTATCACTTCTCAATTTATTCCAGTTTTCAACTCTATTTTCATATAATGAGATTACTGAAGTAGAATTCAACTAGAGTGACATGTATGATTTCCAAATATAGAGCTTCGAACATTTCAACAGGCTATATCCCTAAAACATTCTCATTAATTGTATTTTTACGTAAATGACATTCATTACTATCTTTGTAAGCTAAAAGTGGTGCTATTGTATTTCAAAATTGGAAAATAATTACATCACAGAAGAATTCTCTTCTCTATTAGGACTTCCAACTGTTTGTTAATAGGGATAACAATCATCTGTTTTGTATTTTTCATCTTGGACCTTGCTTAACATTAATTGCTTGATAAAATACTGTATTTTACTACTAAATACTGTAATACATAAAATAATCTCTTAATAGTTTTTTGGGATCCAGGTGGAATTCAAATCCTATTTATTCCTTTTGAGTGTGTTTGCACGCTTAAAAGTACTGCATATCAAAATATTAGAGAATTACCATCAATTTTTGTTCTGATGAGATGCATAATAGTAGGTTCTGATGCCCTTTTCCCCCCTATGAATGTGAGAAGTTCACTAAAGAATACTACGATGCATGTGCCGCTCTCATTTCATGTTGAAAACAAAGCAGATGCCTTCCTATTGTTCACATAAGGAAATAAAGTCGTGGTAGCCAATATTGGTCCACAAACATTTATTGGAACTGGCACCATGTTCTGTTGCTCGTTGCTCTCGAAAACCATGTTGAGTAACCAATTTTGCAAATTGGTGGATCCAGCCCGGGGCTGTGCGCTACGAAGCATAGTGGTATTGTGTCTGTAAAACTGATGACATTACGACAAAATAGCTGGTTTAGGTATTGTTATATGAATCAGAGAACAGTACCTAACAACATGGAAGTTTGTTTAGACTGACATGAAACCTTCGTTGCATTTTGTTCCGAGGGAAATGGTTAATTCGGATACTGAACAACCAGTTTGAATAAAATGTTATTTGTAAAATATCATGGAACCTTTCCTTATACATGGTACTATATTATACCTGAAATCTCATATTTTTAATAGATCCTTATAGTATTATGAATTGATATTTCCAACAAATAATTTCCATACCACTTCAAACATTAAATAGCCTACTTCATAAATTTAATAGGAGAGAACTCTCTACAACTCCATCACTGATATAAACTTATAAAATTTCAATTCTCTATACCCATCTTCTTTCTTACATTGTTTAAATATATAATTAATTAATAATTATATGTTTCAATCGTTTTCATATTTTTGAATTTATCAAACTCTATATAGGCTACTGATCAATCCAAGTGATCAATCCAACGCCAAATTTTCAGTTATCTTATATTTCAATTTAAAATTCTTATGTATCCTAATTGATATTCATTTTATAACATCTTATGATAAAATTTATACAAATATCATTGTTTTTGAGCTCATTTACCACCTTATTAAGTCCAACCTAATTTTTAAGTTATCAATGTTATAAGAGACTTCTCTAATTAATTAATTAATCAATCATTTATTCAATAATTTACACAGGAGAGTACAACAGGATCATGCCCAAAACTGTTCCTCTTGACTTGACCTTGTACTTAGTACTGACCTTGAATTGACCGTGTAGGCTACTTAGATGAAACTCTGTAAACTTTTGAGGATATACAGTTCAATTAGGGTGAATTTGAAAACCTGAACAAGTTCCAATAATTCTTTCTCTTTTCAGAAGCTTTTTCCCTGATCCTTGAATTTTTTATTGAAATCAAAAAATTATGTTTTGAAAACCAAAAGTTTTGTTTATTAAACAGGTGCACCACAAATACTGAGGGAGGGAGGCGAAGAAGTGATAGCAGCGAAGGGTTCGGATGCCACGCTCAGGATGGTGGTGTGTGCTGATCCGAGGCCTGAAATTGTTTCCTGGGAATGGGAGAGCAACCAGGTCAAGGCTGGAGATTCTACTGGGAAGTATCAGGCGCATGAACTGAAAAAGGTGACTTTTAAAATTATTAACTTGCAATCAATATAATGGAATCATAATTATAGAATCGTGTTGACGATATTTCCAATATGAGTGCATGGAATCGTATTGATATACTGTAATATCATAATAAAATAGGTAACGTGTGTATTTCATACGGTATTTCATGATTGTTGCAAACTCATTGGATATCAAGATGTAGTTAAATTATGCATGAGGCTTCAAAACATTTTTGAATCGATTCAATCAAAAATCAATGATTCGATAGCTGAGGAAACTGAACAGCTGGAAATCCAGGATCTTATAATGATAGCAGTTTTTCATGAGCTGAATGCTGAAAATCCTAAACAAATCCGAGGGCGATAAGCGCCTGCCTGTCTGATGATCCAAAGGTTCCAAGATCGAATACAATTGCCGGAACGGATTTTGACAGAAACGGCCACTCCTGTCTTTCGGAGGAGACGAAAAGCCGTCAGTCCCGACTGCCTAAAAACAGTCGTCATCTCTCATCATCACCCCTCTCATTACCCACGGACAAGCCTAGAGGTCATGTGGGCATCACCCTCAAATGTTTTAGATTGTTTTAGCCAACTCTTTATAATGATGGATTTGTTTGTGCAATAAATTTTATTATTCCATTACATTCCATTTATCGGCTTAAATGAAGATCACAATAGATAGATTGAATGGAATAACAGGCTTTCAAATGGCCAGCCTGCTACTGCTACTCTTTTCATAATTTTTAGTCGTTACTCTGACATAATATTCAAAAAAATTTTTGCTGTATGTGTACATCACTGGCACAATCCAAAAATTAAGAAGTTTTGTTGTACATTAGAAAAGTAAACACAAACAGAATACATGAATTTTCTACTTGATACACCGTGCTATCTAAGTGTAGAATATGTCCGTCTTTTTCCTATATTACAGGACTGATTTTTTATTGAAGAGGCCCTTGGTGTCTCTCATGTCTTACCCAATCATTGTCATGATTTGTTTTTTGAATAAAAAGATAGAATAATTGAATATCGATTGAATAACAAAATTATTTCTATATTGATTCTTTTGCAGGATGGTAGAGAGGACTGTTTCGAATCCAGACTACAAGTCGGGGAGGTGGAGCCTGCCGATGCAAGAAACTACGATTTGCTAGTGAAAAGTGATCGAGGTTTTGATAGACATTCTCTCCGCCTGGTTGTTCATGGTAGGTATTAAGCAATAATTTGTTAGTGTTAATACTTTACTGAGTTTAATAATGAACAAGTTTATAATTTCCCCAAGGTAACTTTTATAAGTCTAAGAAATTAGTAGCTGTTACTTGGATTTGAATTATCAGTAAAAAAGTTATTTATCGTTCCTACAACTCTGTAATTTTGTAGCAAAAGTACCTAGGTTAAGTTTCGCCATCAAACTAAGTTGAGAATAATAGTTGGATAAAACCACCACTACAGTACCAAGATTTAAATAAAAACTTTCCGCTTACTCAAGCTGAGTTCACTGTTATCAATTTGGAAAACTATTCTCCTGAACTTTTTTATGTTTTCAGAGCCGGTATCTATGATGACATTGATCTTCTCGGCGACGGGATGTCTTCTGATCTCATTTTTATGTGTCTTCTGCGCTATTCATTGGTCTCGATCAGATAAACGGAGATTTTTAGGTGAGTAGGTTTCTAGGGTTTTCTCGTACTTTTCTCAACAGAGATCTCCTATTTATGAATGAAAGGAGAGCAGAACTTTCAAAATTTAAATTGTAAAGTATATTTCTTATGCCTGAAGTTTGTGAATTTTCATGTTTTTTGAAAGTATCTTTGGAGAATAAATTTGAAATACAAACAATCTGCCTATTCGGCTTACTAACTGAATTTGTAAGATAGAACATGAAAATTATAAATTTTTCGATATAATAGAAATGACTTATTGATTCAGGCCCATATATCTGACGTAGTGGCGAAGCTTGGACAGTAATGTCCAACTGAATAATGATATTTATTTGAAAAGGTTCAATATTATAAAGTGATACGATTACAAACAAATAGAAAACTATATTAATATAACTGCACAGGTTGGACAAGGATATGTAACCACCTGAACCTGAATAATATAGTCTGTGATGGTTTATTGAATATTGTTAATCTCAATATGATTTTAATGATCAATGTTAATTTTCAAATATAAATCCGAAGGAAATTGAAAGATAAACTGAAAAATAAATATCAAGTTTGTAGACTTTGAATTATTTATTTATTTCAAGTTACCTGTAAGGAGTTGACTCCCTTATGTCTCAAATAAGCCAATTTGAAATGCATTAGCAAGGAATTGTATCTTCAGAACAGCCGTAGGCTGACGAAGTATTCCATGCTATCGTTTTACAATAAAGTGTGCGGATATGCTTCCTATTCAGGATAATTATGATAAACTCACACTATGATATCATAGGCTCACTTTAAACACACTAGGGGTAACTTTGTATAAGCCCTGCAGGGACGTAGTAATCTCCACACTGAACTAAGGCTAGAGTTACATTTTCCAATTTTCCATACAGATCAATAGCATTAATGATAGAGACTTATTTCAAAACGCTTCTGTCAGCCATGATACAGGTCAAAAGTAAAAAGGCGAGATGCTTCTTGAACGCTGTCTGGAAAACTTAGTATAAAGACTATCAACGGAGTGGAAGGCAATGTGTGCGAGTGAAGATTGGTAACTACTGTATATATTTGGAAAAAATTGAATTTTTGGGGTTACCGAGAAAATGTTGAAATATTTTCTATGAATAATGTTAAAAAAAACATTCCAAGGTTTATTCTGTCAAAAATTAATTATCTGATACAGTTTTGTTTATTTGGCAACAGAAACATTTATTTATATGATGAGGAATTCATATAAGGTACCTGTAATCGTAATAATGAAATAGCCTACATAAAATTAGAAGAGCCCATACTCTCATTCAACAATAATATGTAGAAAGTGTCTACTTTAGGCTTCATGACATTTTTGTTTTTTCACAAACAATACTAATCCTGATTTTTACTTTTACTACTACTAATCCTGATAAAAGTATTGTGAAAGAGGGATTCCTATTTTAATATATGAATGAAATTTTGTATTTGTAAATAGAGTTTTAAGTAGATTCCATTAAATTTGATCCACTGTATTTATTCCCTTGATAGCTCAAGTCATCTAAATGTAAATCTAGTAATTAAGTTCAGAGATGAAAAATAAGTTTCAGATGAGTTCTAAGTCCGTGTTCTGACTACTAACTAGATAACAAACTAAATCCGATAACAAAACTTTTGTTTGATGAGGCTTCTGGAGCAAATAATACAAATAATTCTCAAAACAGAAGCTTCAATTGTGAGTCAAGAAAGAAATATATAATTTATTTATTCCACAAAACTAGCTTAGTTTTGTATTTGTTTCAGCCAACACAAGGGCCGCTTTCCCCAACGCTGCTTGAGCTATACATCTAGCTTAAGCCTTAGTCGGAGAATAGGAAGAGTATAGAAAAAATATTGAGCATCAGCTGTTGCGCTTAAGCAGCGTTGAGGAAAGCGACCCTGAGATTCCTTATTCATCTCTCCATTTTATACACTGCATATATATTTTATTATTTTATTTTGATAAAAAATAACCATACTTAAAGTGTATTTTGAGAATATTTTGCTATAAAAATAATAACTGAGTTCCAACAGTCATTGAAATTTTGAAATAATATGCGATTCACTGTTAAATTCAATCAAGACCATTATCATCCTATTGCAAAATTCCTCCACGTTCCACAAAGCTTATTGTGGGAAGGACTATTTTAATTTGTAGAATAATTGAATGTTCATCACTTCACGCCGATTTAACAAATTTCAATCGAATCCAACATCATTTGATTTTACAGTAGCCTATATTAGTATTTCTGGGTAAAACCAAAATTAATACAATTCAATCATCTAGTTTTCCTCATTTTGTTCGTTCTAAGCCTCTATAAATTATGACTGTTTTTTGTCAGCCCAATAAAATCTATTGATCACACACGAACAAAGAAATTTGAAACAGTCATGTTCTTTTTTACAGGTCGCAAAGATTACAGAGCAGCAGATTTAGAAAGGTGAGCAGAGAATCACAATGAGAATCATTCTGACATGGACAATGAATAAAATATAATTAAATTTTACTTTGCATTCCCGTTCCAGAAACAGCAAAACACCGATTTTTATAAAATTATGCTAATCTTATAGATATAGATAATCATAAATTTAACAGAACATACCGAATTAAATGAAGTTTAAATTATGGAAATTGAATTGTGTTAGACATGAGTTAATATATTATATAGCTGCAAAAAAATCACGAAAGCCTTCCAGGGAGTATTGGTTTATTCCCCAGCTACATACTCCCAGGGGAAGATACTCCCAGCTTTGCTTGTGTATATTTCCCACGCGGCTAGAAAACTCCGCTCAATAATTTGGTAATAATTCACTTGAAACATGATTTTTGACGACATAGCAGTCAACTTTGGTAATTGTTCTAGTTACATGATGAAACTCATGGTTTATTAATGCCTTATAATGATAATAGATTTTCAGCACAGTGAAAATATTTTTCGATACTGAATTCGAAGTTAAATTTTGTTCTATAGAGCATACAAAACACTATATTTGAGATCGAATTAGCCCATAATGATTAATCATTCAGTTTTATGGTCGAATAAAAGAATTTTTCAAAAAAAAAGAATGTCTTCTGTACGGCGTTGTTTATGGAATGAGGAATGAGAGCGCAGAAACCGTACCTGTTCCCGTACCTTTTTAAAAAAAAAAAAAACTAAAATAAAAGAATTATTTTAGAATCTAGAAAAAAGGTGCAAAAATATGCTCAAGTACGCTAAAAACGCTCCAACTTGAGAGTAATTTTAAAAATTCTTCCGGGGGAGGGCCCGTGGTGAGCCAGTTCCCCTACAGTTCCCTTATACCTCTTTTTTTAGAAATCGAGCACTGTATAGGAGTACTTCCAATAAACTCCATCAATTTTCTACAATGATAGTAAATGAATTAGCGCATGAACCTTTGTTAATTCTGTTGATTTCAGAATTCAGAAAATGAGAGGTTTTGATATGGACTCAATAAAAGTTGTAGCCTATCATCATATTTTCTTCATAATAGTCAGGAAACTTATCACGAACTGTGATAACTGCTTTGTTTTCAGTAATGCATTTGTTTTCATATATCGTACGGTACAAGTATATTATGATAAACATTAATAATTAATTGAACGAAATTCCTATTCAATGCCATATAATACTCTGAAGACTTCTGCTACTGCGAATATTGACAACAGAATAATAGCTAGTGAGGAAATTCGATGAATGCTGCTACACAAAAAACTTCAATTCAATTAATTATTATGATTTAAAAGCAATTGAATAGTGTTGCAATACCTATCATTTCCCTTTATGATAAAGGTTATTGATATGATTTATTATTATAGTATTATTCACGAAATTATTTTTCCACAGTGAGAAAAGTGATCTGAACAGTATGGCGGGACAAAAGCCGTCGAGAATGGAGTCAAAACTGCTGCATTGCAATCATACAGGGCCGGGCGAAATTATCTACTCGCCGACCACTGGTAAAACATCACATGTGATAATCGGCGGCTCTTCTCCTGAAGCGATGAAAGTCAGGTTGGCAGCAATGGTTCTGCAGCCGCCTACCAGAGTGTAGTTGAATCAATGACAATATTCATCTCGAGTTCAACTCATATTGTTAGTTGACTGGTAATTGAACATGAAAATGTGAAAGCATTAAAGTTTCAAGTGTATTAATAATGTCGTTTCTCAGACTTTCAACTCAATAATGGTTAAGCGCCTTTTAGCATATTTGCATTTCTTTGTTTGTTTGATTTGTTTGTATCGAAAAAGAATTATATATGGTCCTTCTTGTTAAATATAACCAATATAAATAGCATGTACGGATTTGATTGAAGAAATGCTTTGTTGTAGGATTATGTACAATTTGAGTTGTACCGTACTGTACATTCGGAGTACAGTCTATTACTAGAAATTGAAAAGTTAGATTATTTTAATTCTGTTTAAATCTTATAGGAACAAAAAATTAATAAAATTATAAATTGCTATCTTTTTCAAAGAATGATTATGAGCATAACTTCAAAAATGGTTATGAACTTGCTTTATAAAAATAAAATATTACAAAAATTGATAAAATTGGTATTGGAATTCATACGTGATAAATGTACTGCTCATGTGCACAGAGCTAAAAAGATACTCGAATTAAAATACAGTAAAGTTGCATGAAATAATATTGAACTCATATTATTATAATCCTTTTAATTGGCAGAATCTCTGATAATTTCAATAAGAAACTGAAATAGGAAAATATGGTGATCTTCGATTTTTCAAGACCTCTATTTCTTATAACTTTTTATTTTTAGTTGAAAATTTTTAATATTCTTCAAAATATTCTTTCAAGAGTTATCTGCAGTAATTTCAAAAATAGATAGATAAGAGAATCTGCATCTGATATCTGATTCGTTATTACTGTATTTTAATGCTCACTTTACCGTGACAGTAAATAATTATTCAATTATTATAAAGAGGATTGATACCAAAGAAAAAAATAATAGACAGACAAAATAATTATTAGTCTATTGGTTAGCGTATCAAAGAAAACATCCATATCTCATTCATTAAATACGGCATCAATTTACATGATATATCTACTATTGTATATTGCTTAGTTTTTCAATTTCAACTGAAAAGTTTTTCAATAAGAAAAAATATGACCTACATAAAGAGTATTATTTTGTGTGTAAAGAGTACCCGATTCGATAAAAACTTTTAACAATTGAGACAAAAACTACCTATTTGATTACTGTGTGCATGAGAAGAATTATTATTGTTGTTCTTCAATTGAACTGTGACATCATTAAAATTTCATAAGAACATTCCAAATATGAATATACTTACTTTATATTTTTAGCGATTAAGATGAATTAAATTTTTATTCTACTCTACTCTTTATCATCAATGATTGTCCAACTCTGGAAATATCTTATTTTTGATAGCCAAAGCTTTCATTATTTTTTTTTAATGGGGTGGAGTCCAATTTGATCTTGAATAATTTAAAACGATCAACTTACATTAGAAAGTACTGTATTATGAGAATTATAAATAACAAGACCATAATATCATACCAAATAAAACTATTCATTGTGTGGTACCAAAAAAATGATCAAGAACTGAAACATATATTTATCAAATTTAATGATTCTGAAGTCTTCTAATGAGTGAGAGTTACACTTAATTGATTGATGTGAGACTCATTCAAAATGAGAGTTTTAATTGTGTCAAATGATATTTTGATTGTTATAATAATAAGAAATTCTGTAAGTTACTATAGCGATGTTGATTGAATTAGGTAGAGCTTGTATTTTCTTGGCGAATTGGTGTGTTTCAATAAAATTGATAAACAATAAACTGTAAGATACAACTTAGGATTATTGAAATTTCATAAATGGCTGTGATTCAAATAAGTTTCATAATATTGTACATAATGTCGTAGTATAGTTTACATGGAATTATATTGGACAATTGGAATTGGTGGTTTCTATTTCTGGAATATTTCTGAACCAGAGATTGCATCACTAATATTTCAGTTTGGGTTTATGTGAATATTATTGCATTAACCAGTTTAATATCGAGAAGTTTTGTGCAATCCATCAATTTGTAGGGGTGATTATTTCTCTAATATTCATTTTTATTTCCGTCCAACTTTGATATAAAACTGATCGTTTATATTCTCAATAGCGTCTTAAAAACTTGAAAAACTACTATCTACAAATAATATTACGAAGAGAGTTTACAAAAATTCATGACATATTTTTTTAACATGAATACATATGTATTGCTTCTCTCAAAAAAATTAGAGTGCGCTTACAAAGAGGTCTACCAATAGGCTATGTTTAAAGGCCTTCAAATATGGCGTTCTCAATAGTATGTATTGTAATATTGCTTGTATCATCATGGTTCAAGATTAATTGAAATTGTTCACTCAGTGAAAAAATGGTGTTCATATTCTCAGTCTTCCTATGTCCGCTACAATCAAATGTTGCTCGATAATAAATCTCTCGTGTTTTCTTCCTTGAGCACTTCGGTATTCAATCATTCGTACCGGTAATTAGCGAACTTTCTGTACCAAATGTAATGCAAATTTCTCAGCTTTATCCTTCATAATATTTCATTGCTCGTTTCAATGTAATCGTTATAAAAGTTCGTAAGACATATCTGCCACACATTGTATTCCATAGGGCAGAAACCATGGGAGAATTCATACTTTCACTGTAATATAGGAGTTAATAATAATCATAACCAAGTATAGACTCCACTTTTTCCAATGTCCCAGCATTATAATTGAAATAATCTGTAAAGTGATTTTATATCAGTGTTATTAAAATGTTTTTCAATATATGTGTGATTAGTGAATTATTTCCTTTCATGCTAGCATAAATGACTATTGTTATTGAAGTTTTAAAATTGATACTTTCTGGTACCTATTGTTGATTTTCATTTGAATCTATATTCATCAAATACAAATATTTTTTATTTTTTAATTGAATTATGTACTGTCCATAAAAATATAAATTTTCTGGAATATTCATTGATATTGATGGAAGGAATACAGGCATTTGTGCAAGTATTCGAAGAGGAGTAGGCCTAATACTGATTTTCCTTCTAAATACAATAACTATGATAAACTATGCTTCAATATATTTCCAAAATAAATTTACAATAATTTACCTGATTAGTTGCATCATTACAGAATAGAAGAGTTTCTTGCCCGGTTTTTCAGTCGTTCAATAAGCTATTGAATCAATAACTTTTTTTTGCATTGGAAAACACATGGTTATTGATTCAATAGTGCTATTGGATCCATAAACTGGCTATTGAGCGACTGAAAAACCGGGCATCACAGTATTGAGGATGTCTTTTCAAATAAGATGGTGCTCAAATTTCATAATCACGGAATTCACAACTGAGAGGTGGTTTATTTATTTGTGTTCTCAGATAATATCTATTCAAATCACTGAACCGGTAGCATTGATAATCGCAGAATTCACAGCCGAAAGGTTTTTGCCTTGTGGTTTGGTCCATCAGGAATTCCTTTAGCCTCAGAAAACAGAAATATGAAATATAATGAAACAAAAAATCAATATGTATGGAAATACAATATTACAATTGAAAGAAGAATAATTGAATAGGTGCATGAATAAAAATTCAAAAAGAACAAACGAAAGAGAATTTTTTGGTAAATACTAGAAGGAATAATGTTATAAATCAAGCCTATATCAAATAAAATTATTTATGAGTAGCTTCATTTCCAATATGAACTGATTAGGTTTTATGAATCATACAAGAATATTTCCTGAAAAATTGACAAGGACCCACACATTCTCTGAGGAGAATTTTCTCGACCATGATAACAAAATCTTGTTTTAAAATATTTTTAGTTTCTGATTATTCAAATTTATTTTGGTTATCTCCTTGTGACATCATCTGATAATTTCTTTTACCTATATAGTAAGATTTCTCCCAAGTACAAATAATATTTCAATCATTAATAATCAATCAATCTATGCTGGTATTTAGAAAATCTGTTCCTTGGGTCGCAAAAGTTATCTGTTCTTGATCGTGGCGTGGAGCCGCTAGTCACGGTGCAGTGGTATATTGGAACCGTATGATAGAATAGAATAGAATAGCTGCCTTCATTTGTTAGCGGGGAGGGCGAAGTTAGGGCGCAGCCGGCCCTCTCTTACACTCAACCCTGTGGTACGGAATGACTTTCATTTGAAGTTTTCATGGTAACATAAGATGTTCAGTTGATTTATTTTTTAAATATGCTTTCACACGTTATATACGGTATATTAAAAAAATCAACATAGCATCACCAGCAGTTACCAGTTAAATGAAAGCCATCCGCCAAATTGAATGAATACCTATAGATTACTATTTTGATGGCATATCACAATAAAATGTATGTTGAAGAATGGATCTTCAACAACACAAAATTTGCCATTGATACATACATGTCATGTTCATACATCTAGAGAATACACCGAGCAATAGCTTTTTTTTTAATTAATGAATATGTTTGTCAATGTCGAGTCATTTCAACTGTCATATGTCGAGACATATAGATTCCTATACAAAACAATTTTGAAATAAAGATCTGAATACAAAAAATTCAATTAACAACCTAAAAGCTATCCAATTAATTGACTCAATAATACTGTATAATTAAGTCAATTACTTTTTAAATAATTATTAATATCTTGAAATCCCATTCACTTCAAATATTACCATAAAAAACCAATGACGAAGCCCATCTTGTTCCTATCTTGCAATGATAAATTGCCTGCCAATCGTTGCATAGTTCCGCCACTAATAGCGCCTAGGTCGCCAACTTTCCTAAAGTGGAGTGACGTCAGAGGTTTCCATGGAATATAAATGTAACCTAACCTCAAAATTAAAATTGGATGGAACTGTCAAAACTCAAGTCACTACGTACTAGTCTAATCTTAAAAATGTATTTATAATTTCAATAATTATTGGTATTTTGAATTCAATTTGGAACTCATCCTTTACGACACTCAAGAAGTGGTTGTTGCTGTGTTCTGTGATGGAATTGAAGTGGCTTGAACATCTTGTCGAAAACGGATTTGTAGTGTAGCCCAATTCAACCAGTGTGTGAATTTTTTATAGATAATAGGAAGTTACTTGGCTCAGTATTGTGAATTTAGTGACTTATTTCCTTCGAAACCTTCTGCAGTTGATGCCAGGCTGCATTTGGCTTGTAGGCCTGTATCTAGAAAAATTATTGTGCCTATTTTCATTCAAATTTTTACGGATTAGTCTAGGCTACTTACTTTTGAACGTTCACGTCATGAATCTATAGAAAACTAGCTTGGTCAAAAATGGCTGAGCAACTTTCCAATGTAACTGTTGTTTTCATTATTGCTGGAAGTATTCTAACCTTTATATTACTTTTTATATTTGCTAAAAGACAAATTATGAGGTTTGCACTTCGTTCGAGAAGAGGGCCACATGTTCCAATTGGTCATGGTGCTAAAAAGGTGAGTTAAGATGTTTCCGGTTTACATTTATCGTTGCTAGTTATTTTATTAATCTGTTCAACACTGCGCAAATCAGCACAGCTTGCAATGTATGACCAAGGAGGATAACTCCTTGTGTATGACATCATTTGCTGAAGGTTCTTATTAAAACTGATATCTTAGACATAGACTATATGGTTAGTCTATGCTGATATCCAAACAGCAATTCCAAGACATGATGTACTGCACCTTTTCTTTCCATGAATTAATAGGCCTATCTAATGCTGCATCCTTTCAAATTCAAATAAATTTTATTTTCAAAAATTAACACATCAGTACAATATAAAATATCCTGATTACAGTGAATATTATAATTGTCATTCTAATTCAAATCATGTATCGTTCAAATTATTTAAAAACTTTCTAAATGTGTTGATTCCTATTTTCATTACACTTCAGTCATAAATCCCAAAAACTATAGTATGCTTTGCTCTTCAATTACTTTGTCACAACTCTCTCAAAGACTCTCAATTCCAACTGCTTCACTGCTTCTACTCCAACTGCTTCACGCAACCTGTTGAAGTAAAGTAGTGCTGTAGCACATAGGAAAGATCTGCGATCTCTGGAGGCGTACCCTGGGAACATCAATCAGCTCTCGATGTCTGGTTTTATGGTTATGCACCTCTGTCCGAGTCAGCAGATTCTGCTGATTCTTCTTGACGTACATCATACAGAGGAGAAGGAAGTGGCTGACAATTGTGAGGATCCCGTCTGACAAGAAGGGGCTTGCAGTGTGCACGATAATTGATAAAAATAGGCTACCTGAACCTGCATTAGGCCTGCCAATTCCAGAATCTTGGATAAGGACTGATTCTTATTATTCCAATGATCTGATTTTCTATTTAGCAATTATTTTTGAGTTGCAATTATTTGCTAGAAGGAGTTGGCAATCAGAGCAGGTGACTTTTATCAAAAAATTAGTTTGAATAGTTTGTATCATTAGTCTCGATTCACACGAGCGGTGCGGCACGACTACCAGCGGTTCCATGTATGGGAGAGATATAAAACAGCTGGCATAATCTTGTCTCGCATGGAATCCGCTACGCGCCGTCTACGTGAACCGAGACTCAGATAGAGAATGTCACTAATGTCTTTATTAAAAAGTTTTCATTTAGTTTACAAAAGTGTTTGTTCTTATCTTCTCCAATTAATTTGTATTATCTGTATTTTTCAGTCCCTGAAACGAGAAATCCATAGAAGAATTGACGTGATTCCCAAGATTGCGTATGAGCCGAGGATGATAAGTGAAACCGATTCACAGTACATTCTTCCCCCAGGATCACATTTGCCTCCTTTCTACTGTAGACTAAAGGCTGTTGATGATGTAAAGCTGTTGGGTATGTATAATATTAACATTCGATCATTCATGCTGTTTTCGGTACATACATTTATGAAAGATAAATTATGGTTTGTTGCTACATTACAAATGCTACATTACAAATGATCAGTAAATCGATTCTACAAGCATACAACTAGATTTCTTGGTGAGCTTTGTATTTACATTGTTACATAGCCTGGTTGTTGCAGCTTTGTTTTTGTCGAATAGAAACCAATTTATTCGTTCATAGCTTTATTCGAATGCATCTCTCAACTTGTATCCTGGAAATACCTCTCAACTTGAAGGCTTCTGGAAAAACATAGTTTCCACTTGAGTACATGTAATTTTCAGATTT